>JAOWAD010000100.1:0-54097 GCA_025698515.1 Gossypium sturtianum
AGCGTTACGTATTGCTAGACATTTGTTCCTACTAATATTTATGATAAGTCACTCCAAACATATGCATTCGTTCAAGTAAATCAATCATAAGGCATCATGGAATCATCGTTTAAACATAGTAAGCTCATCATAGTATAATCCTTTATTCACACTTTGTGGATTTCTATTTATCACATCTTACTTAATCAAGTAAGTCAAGTGTACAACATCATATGAGCATCAAACAAGCATGAGTATTCAACGCAACATGAACTTCCATCTCACATGTTATCACGTATATCATGAACTTTTATTCATAATTATCTGAATTCAGGCTTATCATAACTATATACTTTACCCGAATACCTTAGCATCACATTAATATGCTGGTGTAGCTCGTTGAGAGTACCTCTGTCCAAACAAGATGGTTCTGGTTTGCGTCAGCAATATCACACTATCACGGGATTTCTCTGGTATGGCAATAGATTTCATTCATGCTAGGTTAGTCTAAGAACTTGACTAAACCATAGCTCTGATAACACTAAATGTAACACCCTCACCCGTATGCAATCCTGGGATAGGGCTTGCGTATTACCGGACTTAAAATGATCCACAATCATACAAAACTGGGTTACCAAAATTTCGCCCAAATTTAAAAATTTTCAAACACATGCATTTGACCTGTCATCTATTTAATCACTTATACCACATAACAAGACATTAACACATACTACAGACAAATAGGCTTACAAGCCAAAATCATCATAGCTATATCTCATGGCTATAATCAACAAATCAATATAAGCCAATACATTTGACTAATCATGATGTATAGATGAAAGTATTGATAGTCTCGACTGCATATAACTGTGATGCTCTATGTCTCTTTTAAGATTTCATTATATCTAATGGGACTTATGAAATAATACGATGATGATATAAATCTGTTTCTCCTAATTGATGCTCTATCTAATATACATATATGGGAAGGCATACTATCCTTATTAAGTGTTGCACCTACAACTGATGTGCAAATGACAATGTTCTCAAGAATTCTTTCTCGCCAGCCTTCTTTCTGTGCATTTTCCTGCGCCCTCATTCACAATCGCAACTCGAACTTTTCCTCCCACATCAACTTCCTCCTCAATAAGCAGTGCTTGACCAAGAATGAAGTCACTCCTCGATCAGCATTGTTCCACGTGCATGCACCTTCAATTTTTCGTGATGAGTGTAATAAATGCGTAGGAAAGAAAAAGATGGAAAGGATTTTGAGGAATAGATATAAACATGAATAAATGTGTCCAATGGGAATTGTGTTCGCTTAGGACAAAACCGCACTGGCCAGGTCACTTTTGGATCAAACTAAGGATTAAAAATTCGACGGTCTTCTTCATCCATGGTGATTCATACGATAAGACAACAAGATTTAATAACGCTGACAATAAAGCCCAAGTGCGCTAAAAAATGGTACCTAATTATTCTACAAAAGAAAAAAAAGGAAAAACAAACTTGAACAGAACAAAATAAAATAAAATTACATAATAATAAATTCCATAAATTTTAAATTTTTGACTAATTTATCGTCTCAGCCGCTTTTGATCGACATTCCCAAAATAATGTTTCAATCGTCACACTACTGAACCGGTGTCAATTGCGTAACTTCATTGTGACCGGCATTCATGAGGAAAACATTTAATAACTCAGAAAGCGTCCATCACCAGAGCACAATTTACTCCGTGCAACAGTAAGTCTATAATTGAATAATAAAATCCTATTGATCCAATGATAAATCGTCGCTACAAAATAATTCTATCATGCCATCATTCATTCTTTCCTTATAAATTGCGTTATCGGCTGTGTGCATTTCATTTCAATCACCTAATTCAATGATATCCAAATAAATCTTTCTTTCCAAAGAATTTTATAGTCCATGTCTACCTGCTTAATCGTCATTAAGCTATGCTCCATTCAATTTGCAAGACATGTTTCTTCAAAAACTACTTGATACGATAAACATCCTTATTGGAGTTTTACGTTGGTCTCAATGCCTATAAACAACATCCAACTGAAGACTAATCTTCCTCATGGGTTCACAACCTCTCAATAATGTTTTGAATTTTTCATTCGACACGTAATGTCACATAGTTTACATGATAAGTAATATTATCTATGATTAACTCATACTTCTTCAATAACATTACTTACAATGAAAGTGTATACTTTGATCACTAAATAATGCCTTGGTGTGCCAAAATAGGAGATATGCCAGAAAATTTCAAGCACCATCATCAGATCATCCTTTAGACTACAACAATTTTCAATCACTTTTAGATGTGTGAATAATGTAACAATAATATATAAAGACTTCAAATGAACTTGAAATGGTCCCACAAAACTTAGCATCCCAAATCACTCCGAACAATTCAATCCTCCATAATCATCGCAAATATCATATATCATGCCGATATGTAACCGAAGTGTTCGACACTTACTGCATTGATTCAATAAAATTGTGCGTAACACCCTTTACCGTGTTTGACGCCGTATCAGGTACGAGGTGTTACATAACTTAAACACATACTAACATACATTGGTCATAAAAGCATGTTCAAATTTAAAACTTTTCAAACTTTGTCATAAAATTCCTAATATGAGCCTACGCAGGCCCAAAACACACTTTGTGAAATCAGACGGACCAAACCGAAAGTTGTTTAGAAAACTGGAAATATTACTGTGGTCAGGCACACACACTGCGTGGAAGGGCGACACGCCTGCAGTGACCTAATAACATGGCCATGTTGGTAATCCATAACCTTTACATGGCCTACATACAGTGACACGCCCCGGTGTCCCTCGCCTGCAAAAACCTGACATCTCAAGCCGACGCTATCAACCAAATATACCACAGACAGCGCACACCCATGTGCTAGGCCGCGTGGTGAATTTAATTTCATATTCGCTGTGCAGATTACATGGCAATGGGCACATGCCCATGTACAATGGTCGGTTCTCTCCACATGGTTTGAGACACACACGTGCTCTCACCTGTGCAAGATCCAGTTGGGGGCTATTTATGCTGCATGAGGTCATGCTAGTGTGCTATGTTGCTATTTCTATGTTTTGTAAAGCCAATTGTAGGCTAGAGTGTGCTCCTAGCAGTAGGAAATTTTATTTTTAGGTTTTATGTGAGGGTTTCATGGAGCCGAGATGTATTTTTATTTGGTGTTTTGTTGCACAAAATGAGAGTCGCAAAGTGGCAAGGCATGTGCCACTTGAGCTGAGGCGCCATCTACGCGGAGAGATCCTTGTTCAAGCTTGCAGTCCCATTTCTCTTGGTTCCCATTTTCGACTATACGGGAGGGAGAGGTGTAAGGCAATTAGAAATTCTACTTTTGGACTGGTCTTCCCATTCAAATGGAGGATGAGATTTTAGGAGGAAGACTTGGTCAAACATGTTTGAAGTGGAGTGGTATGAGGAATGGAGGTATATTACTAATTTAAAGTGTTTCGAGTGGAGTGGACGGTTTAGTGTGGAAGAGGGATGGCCAAATGCACTTTCTACCTTGCATTTTCGCCAAAAGTAATTGGTAAGCAAAGTTCTCTCATTTTGTCAAATGTCGGCATTTTTCAAAGAGTTTTCTCTCATTCTCCTGCTTTTGAAACCGGGAATACCACACTCCTAAACCGGTCAAATATCTTTGATCTTTGGTGTTCATTTCCAGCCGAGCATCCTCCTCATCTCCTTTTTCCTGGTTCATTTAAAGCCGAATTCTCCATTCATCTTCCTACTTTGTGCCGAAACTATTTCTTCTTTGTTCAATTGTGTCGGTTTCCTCTCAAACATTCTCTTTTCTCTTCTTGAAACTTGGTAGTCGAATCTTTATATTTTCCAATACACTTTCTTCTGCACGTATTTGCTTTCTTAAACCAAAGTCCACTCTACTTATCTTTTATTCTTGTCTGTCTAAAGCTCGCCATTTGTCTCCATTTTGTCTCTCTTTTTCTATTCTCACCAAACTCTCTCTTAAAAGAGTTCCTCGGGCGGCCGAATATTATGGGTGGTAATCGTGTTGCCTCGTTTTCATTGAAGGGGGTCTTGGATATTGAAAAACGGTACGCTTTCGACTTTAACCGGACAGCGCGTGTTGTGGTAAGTGAATCGTATTAATATTAATCGCTCAATCTTTGGTTTCATTAAGTCACACTATTAAAGTTTTAACTGCCTCTTTGTGTTGGTCGATTGTCAAGGGAATCACCGCCACACTTAGATTTGTGTTCAAATCAAGTTTAAAGGCAGGGGTTTGATATGGATTCTTTGGGGGTTAGATGGTCTCTGGCTGGTGTGACATGTTGTCTAATGCTCTTATTTGGCCGATTATAGGAGCAAGATAATCAAGGGGGCTTAGATCCACTCGAGGGGCTTGGCGGTCGTTGAGCCTTCCTGTGCAACTAACACACCCATACTTAGTAATACCATTAATAACTCGATTGCTTTTGTAAAACCAAAACAAAGATGATGGATTAATTGGTACCTAAGTGGGGTATATGTACTGATCCTGTAAGTCCGTAGCATTATGAAGTTCCACTGATGTGCATACTCAACATCATGATCTATGTTGGTGTATGCTATGAGATATAATGCTTGGTATGTTGCGCATGATAATGCAAGGACTTGTAAGAGATGCATGATCAGCATTGAGTATGGCATGATGACGGGTGGAGCATATGGAGGGAGGATGATGATATCCGTGTAGTTCTCGGGGACACTGTGGTTCTTTGGATACACTGTGAGGTTTGGCACCTCCGCTGGTTTGGTAATGCATACTGATTTTGTGATTTCTGGCCACTCGCGTTGATTTGGTATCACATTTGCGTCTTCGGGATACACCGCAGGTTTGCCTAACGCGACGGCCCTCGTGGAGTTACACACCACCGTCGGCTGGCCCCACTTTTGAGATATGGGATCAGCTGGCTAGTGATTTGGTATCACATGGCGCGGCTGGGCTCACCATCTGATTTCATGATCGCGGCCACCGCGATTTGGTATCACATCGTGTCTTTTGGGACACTGCAGAGGTTATACCTCATTGCGACTCGGCCCGTTGGTTACCACCGCGGGTTGGCCCCACGCTTTGAGATAAGTGGATCGTCATGAGCGATTTGGTATCACACGCATGGGTTGGCCCCATCATTGGACTATTCGTGACTTGGGTCACCAAAGGGTTTGGCACCAATTTACGGATATCGTGGATTTTTGGGTCATCAGTTGGTTTGGCACCTCACTCGTTGGTTTGGTATCACACCTGTGGTGTGTAAGTGTGCCGCTATATGGGATGGTTAGGATCGTTGCATTAATCATGCTATAGCATATGATGCGGATGTGTTAGCATGTTGTTTTATCGGGAACAGGATTTACGATCGAAATAATTCGACTTCACCCTCTCCTTTGACATTTCAGTGACACTTAGACGCGACATGGGAGCCTGGATGACTGGGTGCTCATGCCACGCTTAACAAAGTTTTACTCAGACTTATAATTTGGGTACTTTAGCTTGCTTTTTATTATTTGGGTTTTGTTTTCGATTGTAAAAGGCCTTTAAATTTATGCTTTATGATGCTTATGCTTTAAATAGACTTTAACATGCCTTAACAAAATAAGTGGGTTGAAATTTTACTAAAATTTGGAAAGATAATGATTTAAAAACTATAACGCAAAGTGTTTTAAACTATACCATCGGGTATCTCACCATGACTTGCATTAGAAACTCAAACGATTTCCAAATCAAAACTCGATTTTCTACCAAGTTAAAATGTCTTAAGTAACACTAAGAAACTATTTGAATAATGAAATGGAATAAACTCGCTTTAACTCTATATCTTTGGTTAAGCTTTCAAATTTTTTGGGTTTTCAATACACCACCCGATTTCAAACAAGCCTACTCAAATTTTCTTCAAATACACTAGATAGTGAAGTGTTTACATCCTGCTTTTAAACGAAAAACCTAAACCTCTCAAGTACGCTTTCCCGTAACATACCCAGATTCCACGGCCGTGGTGTATTGACCTGGTTTGGGTGTTACAATTGTGGTATCGTCGAGCCAAGTTCAAAGGTTCCTACTTTGTGGGCCCGAGGCCCAAAATGCTTTCAAAGTCTATTTTAAGTGTTTTGTGTTTGAAATAAATGGTTTGAAAGGGCATGACACCGAGTCTCCCACACTGGTTCGCCTGTAAGTACCCTTACTATTGCTTGTGATTTATTGATGTGATTGGATGATTGCAATAGTGGATTAATTTAGAAATCAAATCGATAGGATTCTGAACTCGCGAAAACAAAGCTTCTTTACTATTCATAAGACTTTGCTTTAAAACATGTTGGAATAAACATCGATGCATAAAACTCCTAAATCGGGACACGTAGAGAATTTAGTCATGAGCAGCCAGAGGTGGACGTGGTTGTGGGGCGAGGTCGTAGGTAGGATGACTTGCTTCGAACCCGTGAGGGTCCGGCCGTGGGTCGTAAATGAGATAATCTGCGGCAGCACCACCACCGGAGGTGGTGAGTTTCAAGATCGACCGATGACGCAGTTGTCACAGCGATGCTGTGGAGTGTTGGAAAGAGTAGGTGTAGGTGGTGGTGCAGAGTTAGGAAACTGCTCTCGAGCCGACCGCAAACGGGGCGGTGAATTCTTTCGAGGTGTTTTCGTGTTGCTCTAAAAGATCTCGAGTATTGGTTGGAGGCAACGGAGCGGATCATGGATGACACCGACTTGATCGCCAAGAGAAGCTCAAGGGCATAGTATCGCTTCTCCGGATGAGTCATATCTGGGCAGGCTCACGGTTCAGGGGATAAAGGTGGCAGCAGAGGATCCGAGCATGGGATTATTTCGTGGTCGCGATCAAAAGAAGTACATTGGGGCTGAATGTATTGACTCTCAAATAAAGGCATTCTCGAGGCTTGTCCAAGGGAGAGTAAGTCTGTTTGAGAGTATGAGGTCGACAGTTCTTGAAGCCGAGCCAGATATGGTTAGGGGTAGGTGGGGCTACTCAACACGCAGAGGTGTGTTCAAGCTGAGGATGGTCTGAGGCAGAGACGAGCCGAGGGTCGCTGATTGCTCCTCGCCAGAGCGTGAGCTTCATTGTCCGGTTGAGAAGGCTAAGGTAGCCGAGGGTGTTAATGGAGTCCGTGAGGCGGCGGTATGGACAGGAACAGTATGCGCAAGAGGAGCTTTGGGTCTTCCCGGATCGCCGGGTAATCCTAAAAAGGGCTAGACAGCGTGAGGGCCGAATCTGGCCCGGGTAGGGTTGTTGCTGCTGGTCAGGGACCGCCGCGGTGGTAAACCATTGTGGGAGATATCATTGGGAGGTCGACCGTGGAAAGGGGTTGCTTTGAGTGTGGTTCTCGGATCATCGGCGTGAGGGACCGCCTCGGCGTGAAGTTGGCCGATTCACCGAGAGTCGAGGGCGCACTCGCCTCGTGGAGTAGTGGACCGCCACCGCAGAGAGGAGCCGTGGTAATGGCAAGAGGTAGTAATGGATCTGGTCGGCCGTGGAGCACCGCAGGGCGAAGTGCGGGTAGTTCCGACGCCACGACTGGGTTAGTGTATGCAAAGCAAGGGCGCCGAGAGGAGGGCGACGCACTCGACGCCACAACCCGGACGTTCTTGATCTTTGGTTCTCCTCTTACCGCTTGATTGGATGTAGGTTTGACGATTCTTACATGGCCGTGAGTATAGTAGAGACCATGGACTTAGACTCGAGATATCTTAGGCGTGCATGACCGTAATTAGCCTTTAGGTCACTCGCGGGTAGTAGATAAATTGTTTAGGTGAGACGTACTCCTAGAACTCCGGCGGGTAGTGTTTGCTGGCGATCTCGATGGACTCGCTGCTTTGGGAGTTCGATTTGATTCCTGGGATGGACTGGCTGGTTAAGTACCAAAGCGAAGTTGGATTGGCGCGACTGGCGCATGGTCTACAGGACGACCGAGGTGATGAAGTGGGCTGCGATAGGTACAGGAGAGATTACTTATCAAATGTAGTATGTCCGCTCACCAAGGCGCAGAGAAGATGGTCAGTAGCGGCCGGAGGAAAGTATGTGGTTCATGTGTATGCGCTCGGAGGCTAAAGAGTCTGCATGTGAGTCATTATATTGTGGTATAAGGTCCGCATCAAGTATGAGGAATTTAAGAATTTGTCGATGTGTTTCCTCGAGGAGCTCCGGGTTTGCCGCCGATCGCGAGGTAGAGTTCGATAGATCTAGCATCTCGGAACTGCGCCAGTGTCTATTGCTCCAGATAGGATGGCGCCAAAGGAATTGGTGGAGCTTAAGGCTCGATTCGTCAGGAGTTATTGGATCGAGGTTTTATCGGAGTCAAGTGTTTCGCCGTGGGGTGCGCCAGACTCTTTGTTAAGAAGAAAGATGGTACGATGCGGATGTGCATAGACTCACGCTCATTGAATAAGCCGACGACAAATGGTATTCGTTGTCACGGATAGATGACTTGTTTGATCACCAGTGGTGAATGCGTGTATTTTCTAAGATTGACTCGAGGTCCGTATCACCGGGCTAAAGGTGAAAAGCTTGATATTCATAAGACGGTAATTGACTTCGGGATGTAATTACGAATTGACGTAATGCGTTGGTTGCCTAAGCTGACCTAACGACCGGGCGCAGCATTTATGGATATGATGAATAGAGTGTTTCAAAGAAAGATCCGACTGGTCCTACTGGTCGTGGTTTTCATAGACGACGACATCTTGGTGTATTCAAGAATGGAGGAAGAGCATGATGCGATCCGAGAGTTGTGCGCCACAGATTTTGAGGAAAAAGCGGCTATGCTAAGTTCTGGGGTAAGTGCGAGTTCGCTTAGAGAAGTGAATTTCTTGGGCCAGTGTAGTGCTCGGCCGAGGGGATTCGGTAGATCCTCGTAAGATTGAGGCGCTGGATTGGAAGCCGCCTAGGTCGCTGGTCGAGATTCCTGAGTTTTCTGGTTTGCTTGAGCATTACTGACAAGGTTTCATTGAGGGTTTCTCGTTGATAGCAGCATTACCTGACCAAGTTGTTAAGGAAAGAGGTTCCGCTTTGTTTGACCGAGAAACAAACATAGGGGAGTTTCGGCAAGCTTAAGAAGATTTTCTATGGTAAGCTCCGCTTTAATTCAACCCGAGGCTGGTAAGGAATTCACTTGGCCCACACGATGCATCACATACGGGTTAAAGGTTGTGTGCCGATGCAGAAGGTAAGGTTGTGGCTTACGCATCTCGGCAATCAGAGGCCACATGAGGTCAACTATCCGAATGCACGATCCGAGTTAGCTAATGTAGTCTTTGGCGCTGAAGATTTAGAGGCACTACTTGCACGGAGAGAGATCAATAGTCTACACCGATCATAAGAGTCCAAGTACCTCTTGACCTGAAGGATTTGAATTTGAGGCAGCGCAGATATGGGTTGAGTTGCTTAAAGATTACGATCGCTCGATTGAGTATCATCCGCAAGGCTAACGTGGTGGCGTACAGCGTTGAGCCGTAAGGTTGTTCCGGACTTAAGTATCGGCGATGTTTGCCCACTTGAGCTTGTGGCCAGTGACGATCGGAGTATTCTCGCGAGTTGCAGGTAAGCCTTTACTTGGGGAGCGACAGCGGTCAGAGAAAGCAGCTTAGAGGATGAGAGTGCCGAAAGCGCGCGGAGGTTGCAAGTACAGTGAGTGGTGGTTTGGAAGGTTACAAACTTGTCTAGTGATGTAAGTGCTGTGTTTCCAAGGTAAAGCTTGTATGCCCAGGATGTTGAGCTGAGGGTGAGGATTCTTCAGACGCACATACATAGCTCTCTATGCTATGCATCTGAGGTAGTAAGATGTATAGTGGATCTCTGTGAGGAGCAGCTTTTGGTGGCTCTGTCCTAAGAAAGAAGACAGAGAAAGTATTGGAAGTGTCCGACATACTATCAGCAGTCAAGGTCGAACATCGCCTGTCATTGGCTGGTCAGCTTCACTGGAAGATTCCTCGCTGGAAGTGGAAAGGATAACCATGAATTTCACAAATTGGGAGTTATCGCCACGCCAAGCAAGAAGGATTCAGATTTGGGTAATTGTGGATCGACTGACTCAAATCACCATTTCATTCCCATTCACAGAGTTGACTACTCACTTGCAGAGGTTGTGTCCTAGATTTTAGAGGTAGTTGGGAAGAGTTTCTACCATTAGCTGAGTTTGCCTACAACAAACAGCTACCAAGCGAGCATCAAGATGGCACCATATGAGGCGCTATGGTAGGAAGTGCTTCGATCACCCACGCGTTGACAGGAGTTAGGTGAACGCCGCTTGTTAGACCTCGAGTTGGTTGCCGAGGATCTGAAACAAGGTTAGAAGTTGATTCAGCTCGGGAAGGAAGCTTCCGGACTGCAGGTCTTATGCCGATCTTAAGCTGAGAGACATAAGAGCTCTGTGGGGATCAAGTGTTTACTCAAGGTCTCGCCATGGAAGAAGGTTTTGAGGTTCGGAAGGAAAGGCCAGCTAAGTCCGAGGTTTATTGGGTCAGTATAAGGTTTTGAGATCAGGGGGACCAGTATGTATCAACCGGAGTTGCCAGCAGAGCTTAGCCGATTCACGACGTATTTCACATTTCGATGCTTGACGTTATCGTCTGAGATCCGTTGCATGCGGTACAGTGAAGAGATCGAGAGGTAAATCTAGATTTGATTTTTGAAGAAGAACCTCGCGGCGCATTCTAGATCGGGATGTGAAGGTCTCGCGTAAGAAGTCCGTGTGCTTTGCTCGGTTAAGGTAATCGTGGCGGAATCATGTATGGAAGAAGCCACGGGGAATCCGAGGATATGATGAAACAAAGTAGATGTAAGAACTCTTTTGATCGTAATTTCGAGGCTGAAATTATTTTAAGGGGTAGAACCGTATTATCCTCGGGTTGGGGGGGCTATTTTGTTGTTGCATGATATTGTATGTGTTGGTGTGCTATGTTTTGCTATTTCTATGTTTTAGGGGCTTAATTGTAGGCTAGGAGTGTGCCTGAGTAGGTAGGAAAATTTTTATTTTTAGGCTTTATAGGAGGGGAGCCGATGGAGCTGGGAGGGATATGTATTTTATTTGGTGTTTTGTTGCACAAATGAGGAGCGCAAAGTGGCAAGGCATGTGCCACTTGGAGCTTGAGGGTGGCGTCATCTACAAGGGGGAGAGATCCTGTTCAAGTCGCAGAGTCTCCCATTTTGGTTCCCATTTTGACGGCATGGAGGGGAGAGGTAGAAGGCAATTAGAATTCTACATTTGGACTTGATCTTCCCATTCAAATGGAGGTGATGAGGATTTTAGGAGGAAGACTTGGTCAAACATGTTTGAAGGAGTGGTGGTGGAGTGAATGGAGGGATATTGGCGGGTCAATTTTTTGGGTGTTTGGAGTGGGGGAGTGACTGACTTAGTGTGGAAGAGGGATGTGCCGAAATGCACTTTCTACCTTGTGCATTTTCGGCCAAAAAGTAATTGGTAAGCAAAAAGTTCTCATTTTATCAAACAAGCCGATTTTCTCAAAGAGTTTTCTCTCATTCTTTTTGCTTTTGAAAACCGAAATACCACACTCTAAAATCGTCGAAATATCTTTGATCTTTGTGTTCATTTGGTAGCCGAGCATCCTCCTCTTCATCTCCTTTTCCTTGGTTCATTTGTGGCCAAACTCTCCATTCATCTTCCCATTTCTTTGTGTAAACTATTTCTTCTTTTGTTCAATTGTGCAAGCCCGAAGCTCTCTTCTCAAACATTCTTTTTCTCTTCTTGAAACTTTGTAGCTTCGAATCTATCTTCCAAAACACTTCTTCACCTATTTGCTTTCAAACTAGAAAGTCCCAATCTCTACTTATCTCTTTTATTCTTGTCTTTGTCTAAAGCTCTGCCGCTTGTCTCTACTTGTTCCTTCTATTCCTCTTGGCCGAAACTCTCTCTTAGTAGTTCCTGGTGCCGAATATTAGAAGGTGGTAATCGTGTTGGGTTCTTGTTTTCTCTTACAGTTGAAGTGGGGTCTTGATATTGAAAAGTAAAATTCAAGAAGAGTTTTCGACTCTTTTAACCGATTAGTTGCAAAGTGGTTGTGGTAAGTGATTGGCATTTATCATTAATCGCTCAATCTTTGGTTTCACTCAAGTCAAGATCATTAAAAGTTTAACTGTTCTCTTTAGGGGTTGGTTGATTGTCAAGGAATCAACGCTGATTCGAGATTTGGTGGAAACCAAATCAAGTTTAAAGGTGAGGGTTTGATATGGATTCCTTTTGGGGTTAGATGGTCTTGGCCGAAGTGTGATAAGTTGTCTAATGCTCTTATTTGGCCGATTATAGGAGCAAGATAATCAAGGGGCTTAGATCTCTGCTCTCGAGGGGTTTAAGGTCATTTGTTTTCCGGGTGTGTAACTAACACACCCATACTTAGTAATATCATTAATAACTCTGATTGCTTTGTAAAACCAAAACAGTATGATGGATTAATTGGTACCCCAAGTGGGGTATATGTACTGATCCGGGTAAGTCCGTAGCTGCTACGTAGTTCACTGATGTATACTCAATATCATGATCTATGTTATGTATGCTATGAGATATAATGTTGGCATGTTGGCATGATATGCAATGACTTGTAAGAGATGCATGATCACATGAGTATGGCATGATGATGGGTGATATGAGTGGAGGGAGGATGATGATATCCCGTATTTTGGGACATCAGTGGGTCTTTGGGACACTGCAGGTTTGGCACCTCAAAGGGTTTGGTACCATAAATGATTTTGTGACTTTGGCTACCAGTGATTTAGTATCACATTTGTGTCTTTGCAGGACACTGCAGGTTTGGCACCTCATTGCGTACTCGCCCCCTGTGGTTAACACCACCGTGGGGTTGGCCCCACTTTGAGATATGGGATCGCTCTGCTAGTGATTTGCGTATCACACGGCGGGCTGGGCTCTATCATCGGATTTGTGACCGCAGTCACCAAAGGATTTGGTATCACATCGTGTCTTTGGGACACCGGAGGTTTGGCACCATCATGACTCATTCCTCCAGAGTTAACCACCACCGTGGGTGGGCCCCCACTTTTGAGATATGGGATCGTCTCGCTAGTGATTTGGTATCACACTTAAGGGTTGGCTCTCATCATTGGATTATTCGTGACTTTGGGTCACCGGTGGTTTGGCACCACACTTATGGATATCGTGACTTTGGGTCACCATCGGTTTGGCACCACCAAAGGGTTTTGGTACACCACACGGCGGTAGAAAAGGCGATATGGATGGTTAGGATCGGGTTGCATTAATCATGTTGCTATGCATGATGTGTGTTAGCATGTTGTTTTATCGAGCCGGATTTACGCGATCGAAATGAGTCATTCGACTCACCCTCTCCTTTGACATTTCAGTGACACTTAGACGCCGACATGGAGCCGGATGGACTCTGGGTGCTCATGCCACGCTTAATAAAGTTTTACTCAGACTTTATAATTTGGGTACATTTTAGCTTGCTTTTTATTATTTGGGTTTTGTTTTGGATTGTAAAAGGCCTTTAAATTATGCTTTATGATGTTTATGCTTTTTAAATAGACTTTAACATGCCTTAACAAAATAAGTGGGTTGAAATTTTACTAAAATTTGGAAAGACAATGATTTAAAACTATAACGCAAAGTGTTTTAAACTATACCATCGGGTATCTCTACCATGACTTGCATTAGAAACTCAAACGATTTCCAAATCAAAACTCGATTTTCTACCAAGTTAAAATGTCTAAGTAACACTAAGAAACTATTTGAATAATGAAATGGAATATAAACTCGCTTTAACTACATCTTTGGTTGCTTTCAAATTTTTGGATTTCTGAATACACCACCTGATTTCAAACAAGCCTACTCAAATTTTCTTCAAATACACTAGATAGTGAAGCGTTTACATCCCGCTTTTTAAACGAAAAAACCTAAAGCCTCTCGTCACGCTTTCCCGTGAACATACCGTGATTCGGCGTGGTGTATTGACCGGGTTTGGGGTGTTACAGCAGTGTGTTATACATCTTGGGCATTCTATTTTACCAACTTAAGATACAGGACACACTACTGGACTACATGCCCATGGGTCGACGTGTGTCACACACTACTAGACACATGCTTGTAGGTCTACCTGGACAAAAACAAGGCTATTTACCAAGCCCTTTACCACCTCTTACTTGCACCAACATAAGCCACATCTGGTAACACCAATCCATACATAAACCTTGACCAAATTAGCTACAACCAAGGCATACACATCAAGACCTCTACACTCCATTCACATGCAAAACTTAACACATACTTTATCAATCCAATCATGCAAGACTTACTCATATTCATGCATTAACACACCATGTATTTCACCATGCAAATTGTACATTCATGAAAAACATCATCATCTACATATATCAATAACAAGTATTAGTGATCATCCATGGTCTTGTACAAAATGTGTCAATCTTTCAAGACAAGGCAACACATTTGGCCAAAAACAATATGACACTTGACAAAAGACCAAGTCCCTATACATGCCATACTCAAAAATGATAAATCTAACTATACCAAATGTTTAAATTGATAGTGTGATTGATGCCTCCGACGCTCATTGATCCTCGAGCTAGCTTGGCGATACTATAAGAAAATGGAAAAGAGAGGAGTAAGGGCATGCTTAGTAAGTTGCATGTAAATAAGTAACAAACATCAACCATGCATCTTTAAACACATATTATAAACCAGCACAACATTCTTGATTTAACAATGGTAGATTTACTACATATTTACACATCATAAGTATAAGCCAAAGATTCCAAGATCGTCCCCAAATCATTCCCATAGATAGAACTTCACTCAATTTCATCCTTACCATTAAGGTATCATAACTAAGCTCATATCTCACAGAGTTTTGAGTAAGAACCTGCACCACTCACAACATGATTATATCCTTTCATATCTTTATCATAAGCTTAAATAACCTGTGGGAACCATTTGGAATACTAAACGATATCCGATAAGCATCACAAGAGGGTAAATACCAATGCCATGTCCTGCATATGGTCTTACAGTTGGCTCACATAAATGAAGGCCGATGCCATGTCCAAGACATGGTCTTTGCTAAGCTCTCATAAAGCGGCCGATGCCATATTCTAGATATGGTATTACACTCAGCACACATATCAACGTCGATGCCGCGTCCTGGCATATGGTCTTACACTAGAATCACATATCAACGCCGATGTCCGTGTCCTTACATGGTCTTACACTAGCTCTCGCCGCGTGGCCGCATGCCATGTCCCGCATATGGTCTTAGTCTATGCACACATATCACCCAAATGTCTGTGGCATGGATATCCAATCTATTTCTAAGGTTCAACCGAGTTTTACTTACATCAATTTTCATCATGCGTATTCACAACAATAATCAAACACTTTTGTCATATTAATTGGTTTAATGCATAATAAAAATAGAGTTGTGTTATTCGCATACAACCCACTTACCTTGTGATACAAAATATAGCTTACTAGTTCGATTTAGTCCAATAGTTTGGTTTTCCCACTGACCTCTTGGTCCGCATTTCGCTTTTTCTTGATCTATAATGAAAATTCACTTATTTAATCACTACATTAATCAATACACTCTATATTTCTTTATACAAGGGCAAAATTACTATATTTTGCCCCTAAACTTTCACATAATTGCAGATTTTGCCCCAGAGCTCAGAAACGATTTTAATCAAATTTCCCTCCTTTAACAAGCCTAGCTAAACCTTTATTACTTTATAGCAACTAAAAATTTTAAATTATTTCACACATTTACAACCTATTTTATAAACTTCACAAATTGGTCCTTTTTAGGTGTTTTCATGAAAACCCCTTTCATACAAAAGTTGTTTATTTAACAACCAGATTCATTTTCTTTATGAATAAATCCTGGCTTAGAACCTAGTCGAAGCAGTTGGTTTTGGGACTACAACCAAGTCAAGAAATATTTTAATATTATTTTTCTGTGCTTATGATATGTGGAATTCAGCATGTGTAAAATGTCTGTGAGTTAATTTGTCCACTTGAATGCTTAATTTGAGGAAAGGATTAAATTGCATTGAATGCAAAAAAATTGCATGCTTTATGAAAAGATACCTAATTTGAGAATGGCTTTTAAATGAGAAGGTTTTAAGAAGCAATTAAACTCTCTTATAAGTTAAGTGGATGAACAAAGGACAAATATATCCTTTAATGTATCATTGTTTTAATTATTAATGGAAGGGATATTTTAGTAACTAGATTAATAATATGGTAATAATAAAATAGTATAATAAATAATAAGCCATTACTCATCCATATTCTTGTCAAAAATCAAAGGAAATAAGAGTTTAAAAGTTTTCACACATCTGCAGATTTGCAAGCTTTGATTAAGGTAAGATTCTCACTTTCTATTTTATAATTTATATGTTTTGAGATTGTTGCTTAGTCTACTATCATGCCCATGTTGTAATTTAAGAATTGATGATGTGCATGAGATGTCATTGATGAAATAGGTGAGCTTTGTGATGAGTTTTGGTGTTAAATGAAAGATATGTGTTTAATGAACATGTTTTGTTCTACGAATTTTGATGAATTTAGCTAATTGGGGCAAAATTGTAAAAAATAGCATTTGGAGGATTAATTTGTGAAATAAATGAAATGTATGGACTCATATGAGTATGAGTGAAATTCAATTAAACATGGGTATTTAGTGATTTTGTGTAATTTGTGATTTTTGTGAATAGGACTAAAGTGTCCAAATGTGAAAATATGAGGGCTAATTTGTAAATTGCCCTAAATATGTGATATTGGATTGAATTGAATGAACTAGTAAATAAATGGGTTACATTTGAATATGTATAGATCAAGAATCTAAGAAAATGACTTAGATCGTGGGAAAGCAAAAGTAGTCAAATAATATAATGCGAACAATATCCGAATCTGAGGTAAGTCGATATACAAATAAAATGTATTTGCACGTTGAATTATTTGAATGTATATGATATGTGAAATACTATGATTATCTATTGATATGGAATGTATGTGAAATTTGAGTTACATAAGTCAATAAAACTGATAAAGTCCGTGAAGTCCCGTGTGAACTTAGGAATATATATATAGGAATTACATATGTCATGACATAGGTGTCTGTATGTGTTATCATGTAAGACCACGTGCCGACGCTTGGCGTTTGATTCGAGATTTGTGGTAAGACCACGCTGTGACGTGCTGGAATCGATAAGAGATTTGCAAGACAATATCTAGGATGTTGGCATCGATATGAGATTTACGTGGTAAGACCATGTGCAACCGGAGACATCGACATCATATTTGATTCGTATAAGACCTCATGCTCGGGATAGTTGGCATCAATATCCGATTACATGTAAGACCACTTCGGGACGCGTTGGCATTGTAGCGACAACTCTAAGACACTGCGAGTATCTCATTATATCTCAATAGGCGGTCTCAACGGGCAAGTCCGAGAAACAAACGATTATGTGATCAATATATCCGTTTGAGGTTGTGACACCCAAAACCCTACCTATGCGTTAAGACCAGGGATTTGGCATGCCACAATTCGAACTTTACATCTAGTCATCACCGCTTAATGAAAACAATTCTTCAAAACGATTTTCAAAAATGGAATTTATCATAAACCGAGATTTATTTGAAAACCATATTTTTAAAATATAAGAATTTACAATTTGATTTTCAGAGAAATAATTGCAGGAAATCTTAAACTTATAAAAGAGTTTTCACAAAATATTTTGGATTAAGTGATATTTAAGAAAATCCTTTTTTCTATTTTTTTATATACGCAAGTTTAAGAAATCATTTATAAAATTTAAAAAAGCCCCATTTAAGTAACTAAAACATATTAAAATTCCATCCACGAATAAAAATCCATAAAATAATACCGAGGCCTTATTACATCGCAGTAATCAAAATAGTACTTAAATAAAAATAAAAATATTAAAAAGAAGTTCAAGTTTATAAAACCTCATCATTCGTAGTATGGCCTCCACATCGAAGTCATCCTCGGCCAAGCCTCCATCAATTATTATTACCTCGAGAAGGGTAAGAAAATAGGTGAGTTACTTAGAACTCAATGTGTAACCCACTTACCAGTGTCCATCGGGCCAAATCCATTTAAGCATTAAATTGGGCTTGAGTCCATTTACAAAATACAATATATAAATCAAATATAAAAAAATGCATGTGATATGCAATTCCCAACCAAGCCTAATTTGCATCCGCTACACACCACCCGCACTCAACCATCACACCCGTGGGGACTCAAGTCAACCCACCCCGCCAACACACAAATCACAGTGCATTAAGCCATTTAAAATATTTGTGGTGAGCCACCAACTAGATTGTGACAGAAGTCACCGAACTAGATTGTGACAAAGTCAGCACCGAACTAGATTTTGGCAATGTGCCTTTCTTCTCTTCTGTCAATTATCCCAACCCATGCAAATATATATATATAGAATGCATCACAATATATTCATAAGGTAAATTTCAACAACAAAAAGCCCGTGACATAAGTTATCAACTTGGCCCATTAGTCAAAATAACAATTTAACCCATTTAACGATCTAGCAATTTTGGCCCTTATATCGATCTAGCAGTTTTGGCCCATATATATCTAGCGATTTTGGCCCATATATACATGAGGCCCTTTTTCACAATTTTCTCACTTGGCCAATTTATCAAAAATAATTCATATGGCCCAAAATATCACTTTTTAACAATATAGCTTATTAAGGGCAAATTGTAATTTTCACAACTTTAATACTGCTTTCATGCTTTCACACCAAAAGTGCTAATAAACCGTATTTTCCAATTTCATCGACTTTACGATTTTTAATCGAATACTTACGATAGTATAACCTATGAGATAAGTGTGAAGTTACACACTGACATAAAGGAGTACTATACTTTCTCGCCGTTGATACCTAAATATTTATCACGCTTTTAATTAGAACACTAATATTTAATATAAAGCTATTCTAATGATGAATGATCTAGATCTTTACCCTCAAATCTTTAACATCGCCTATTTGTGATTTCTCCTCGATCGATAGTTCATAAACCGATGAAGAACCACGAACAAATAAAGGCTCGTGAGTACGAATGACTTCAAATAATTGATTTTTGCAGGATGAGGGTCCACAACCCGTGGAAAATCTTGGATTGTCAAATAAATTCTTCGCTTGAATTTAGGGGAATAGCGAAACCACCCCTCTTCCAAACGCTATTAACAACTCCTTTTGTCCCTATCTTGATTGCCACGAAGTTCTTACGCTCACAAAAAGAGAGTCGACATTAGGGTCCTTATGATAGAATCGATTAATCAATACCATCATAAGCCAAATAAAAAAATAACATAGAACCCCTTCGAAATAAAATGAATCCCTTTACCTTGAATGATGAAATCCTTTTTCCACACGCCTATGATGACTAAGATCGATCATCAATGAAGAAATGATCGACACTCCACTACACCACCACGATTGATCAAGGTATGAATAAAAAGAATGATTGAGAAGTGAATAGATGTGGAGAGAAGGATTCTGGCTAAGGAGATTGTCATCAACATTCGCCATAGTGGAAAAAATTTTGGAAGAGAGAAATGTTTGTGAGTCTTTTTGTGAGAAGTAAAAAGAAAAGAAAAAATGGAGATGAGAGGTTTGTATTTTGGTTCTCAAGGATGGAAGATGAACCAAGAAGAAACTTTGAAACCAATATGCATTCTCAGAATGAAGAGGAAAAGAGAAAAAAAGAAATGGTCCTAGATGGTTATATGGTTTCTGGCCACAAAGGGAAGAAAAAGATTTGGAGAATAATCAATCCTAAGACCTCAAATGGTAAAAGAAAGAAATGGCCAAAAGAAACAATTGCTTCCCTAAAGCTTATGGCACATCTGCCAGGGGGAGAGGGAAAATGGAGAAAGTTTTTTAAGAAAAGCACCCACAACAACTAAATGAAAGATGTGCTCATTTAGCACCTAATCCTACCAAGCTAGCACCAAAAACCGCCATCCCCTTAGCCCCTATGCCGCCCACATACATGGTCAAACTTGGCCATCATACCTTTCCAAAACACTCACCCTTAAGAGGTGCCTTATGTTCCTCCACCTTCCAAAAGTTTTGAAAGCCTATCCCCAAAATCAAGAAAATTCTATCCCTAAATTCATGTTTGCCATAACCTTAGCCACCTTACCATAAAAGAATTAGTCCATCCTTACCAAGAATAGAGCTTGGCCGACACTTCATAAGAAAGAGCAAAAATAAATGTCACCAAAATGCTATCCATGGATTCGAACCTCTTCCTCAAGCAACACTCATGGCGCCTATTCCACCTTTTGCTTCTAGTTCATCTTATGCTAGTTTTTGCCATTTAATTACCTTTTTAAGCATCAGTGGTCACTTGTTCCACTTCAATAAAGTACTCATTACTAAAATTTATTCTAATTCCAAATAATCCCATGCCTTCTCAAGACTATATTAAGCACACAAATTTAATCATTCACAAGCTTAGACACCAAAACATGCAACATATCGATACTCATATTTTTAGGATGTTACAATTTACTTTCCTTAAAAAAATTTCATTCCTCAAATTTACTCGATTAAAATATATGAGGATATTGTTGCCGAATTGGCGCCTCAAAGCTCCCACGTAGCTTCCTCCGCCCGTGATTATGCCATAGAACTCTAACCAACGGAATGGCCTTTCTTCTTAGCACCTTAACATCACTAGCCAAGATTTTCACCTGGTTCTTCCTCGAAAGACAAGTCCGGCCTTAACTCCACTTCTTCTACCTGCAGATTTATGTGAGATGGATCCGATCTATAACGCCAAAGATAGAAACATGGAAAACACTATGAATCTCGACTCAACTCGAAGGTAATTCAAGCCGATAGGCCACCGGGTCCTACAAGCTTCAACACACGGTACGGTCCAATGAACCTAGGGCTCAACTTGCCCTTCCTTCCAAATCTGAAAAATTTTCTTCCAAGGTGAGACTTTCGTAAAGACCCGATCTCCCACCGCAAACTCAATATCCTTACGCTCGGATCCGCATACGACTTTTTTGTCTATCCGGCTTCCTTTAACCGCGCCAATCACCTTTTACCCTTCTTCCGCCTCGCTTATCAACTCAGACTCCAACAACCGCTGCTCCCCAATTCGCCTAACAAGTAGGGGTACGATATTTCACGACCGTATAACGCTCATAGGGCACCATTTGAATACCGGATTGGTAATCGTTATTATACGCTTAACTCGCCAATCTGTAGAAAATCCTCCAACTACTCAAGTCAATCACGCAACTCTTAACATGTCTTCCAAAATCGAATTACTCTTCTTCGATCGACCATCCGATCGAGGATGAAAAGCCAGATCAAGTTTAACTTGTTCCCAAAGCCTCATGCAAAGCTTTCCAAAACCGCGATGTAAACCTAGGATCCCCGTCTGATATGATAGACACTCGTACTCCTATGCAATCTCACAATCTCGTATACATACAAATTTTAGCCAACTTCTGCAATGAGTAATCCGTATTTAACAGTAGAAAATGAGCAGCTTTCACAATCGATCAACTACTACCCAAACGGAATCTTTTCTTAGTAGGTGTCTGTGGTAACCCACTCAACAAAATCCATCATTATCCGCCTCCCATTTCCATAGAGGAATCTTTACCGATTGTAATAAACACGATGGTAATTGATGTTCCGCTTTCACTTGTTGACACGCCAAACACTTTCCTACAAAATCAAAGAACCTCCCGCTTTAACCTTGGCCACCAATACCGCTTCACTGAGATCCCGACATCTTATTTCCTCCTGGGTATAGCATAAGGGCTACTATGTGCCTCTCATAGAATCATTTGTCTCAAATCCGAATCCATGGGCATACAAACTCTTCCACTAAAACACAAAGACGCCATCCTTGTTTAATCCAAAATCCCTATTATACCACTTTCAACTTGTTGCATTAAAGGACCCAACTTTTCATCCGAGCAACTACTTTTCCTTGATTTGTTCTAACCACAATGGCTTCACCAAGTTCCGCTAGTAGATCGCCATCCTCATACAAACCGAGATGAGCAAACATTGCTCTTAACTCCGAGCACTACCTTATGACTCAACGCTGTCGCCACTCATGTTAGCCTTTCCTGTGATGGTACTGATTGAGAAGTCATAATCCTTTAACAACTCCACCCATCTCCGTTTGTCTCAAGTTCAACTCTTTGGGTAAGGAGGTACTTAAGACTCTTATGGTCCGTGATAAATGATCGAATTTCTCACCGTAGAGAGATAGTGCTCCAAATATTTAAAGCAAACACCACCGCAGCCTAACTCCAAGTCATGAGTAGGTAGTTGACTTCACCCTCAACTCGACGAGAAGCATAAGCCACCACTTTTCCACCTTGCATCAAAGACACATCCTAAACCCTGTGTGACGATCACAAGAAATGATAAACTTTTCCACCTCAGTCGAATCAAGATCGCGCTCACTAAAATCTTCTTCGCCAAACTTTCTCATTGCTTATCTACCCACACATACGCACTTCTTTACAAATAGCCTTAGTTAGAGGTGTAGCAATCAACTAAAACCTCAAAAAGCGCCTATAGTAACCACCAAACCCAAGAAACTCCGTGATCTCAAACCCATCGACTTTAGCTGGGCTTTCCAATCCAACACCGCCTCAACCTTCCGAGGATCAACTCTATTCCTTCTACCGACACCACATGACCCAAGAAAATCACTTCTTCAACCAAAATTTGCATTTACCTAATTTGGCATAAAGTTGCTTTATCTCGCAAAAATTTGCAACACAATGCGCAAATGTGAGTCATGCTCTTCTTCATCCTCGAATATACCAAGATATCATCTATGAACACCACTACGAACCGGCCTAGATAAGGCTGAAAGACTCGATCTATCATGTCCATAAATGCACCGTGCATTGGTCAAAACCAAACGGCAGATAACCAAAAACTCATAATGTCCATAACGAGTTTGGAATGCCGCCTTTATGAATATCCGCTTCTTTCACCTGGAGTTGATGATAACCCGATCTTAAATCAATCTTGGAGAAAATCAAGCTCCTCTCGCTTGATCAAACAGTCGCCAATTTCTAAGCAATGGATACCTATTCTGATCGCCAATTTATCTCAATCGCCTATAATCAATGCACATACGCATCGACCCATCCTTCTTCTTGATTTAACAAAACTCGTGCTCTCACTGGGACACACTTGGCCGAATAAATCCCCGATCTAACAATTCTTGAATTTGAGCTTTAAGCTCCGCTAACTCTTCTGGCGCCATTCTATAAGGATAATAGACACCGGAGCTGCTCCGCAAAAGCTCAATGCCAAATTCTACTTCCCGACCGAGGTAGACCTAAGTTCTTCTGAAAGACATCTAAAAATTCTTTCACCGCTCTCACACCTTCCACCGGATAGTTCCTTGGCATCCAAAGCACTAATGAAGGCTAGGAATGCTCCATACCCTTTCCGCCAAGACCAACTCTCTCGCCTTCAAAGCGTATACCATATTTGCCAAAAAGTTCCTTCGCCGCTCGCTATCATTACTACCTCCTCATCATCCACGCCTTATCGACATCCGCTTTTTGGCACAATCCAATTGCGCCCTGCTTCACCAACCAATCCATGCCCAAAATAAGATCAACTAAGCCAAAGGCAATTCCATCAAATTTGCCAAAAATATTTCTCTTTGAATTTCCAAGGGCACGCTCTCTAAATAATTTATTCACGACATACCGATCGCCCTAAAGGACTAAGTACGGCCATCTCTCTATCGATAATCTCATATCTAATATTTAGGTTTCCGATATATGGCACTAGCAACATACGCAGTGGGTAGACCCGATATCTATCAAAGTAGTAATAGGTACATCAAAGATGAAGAACGCATTCGCTTATCACATCGTGCATCGCCATCTTCCCGACGCCTAACCGCATAGATCAACCCTACTTGCCTTGCCTTCGCAAGCTACTCTCAAGCCATTACCTCGACCCTGGTACCTTTGACCACGCCCGTTACCATTACCACCGCGGATCCGATCCACGACCTCTCCTGGTCAGCCGAGTACCTCTAGCCGGGTCGAGCATCGTGGTTACGAGCTTCCCGATTCGTCAGACGATCGCCGAGGAAATTCTTATACCGATGATCCTGGAACCACATTTATAGTAAGCACCGCTTTTCTCCAACATTCTCGGTGTCGCCCTCCACGCCAAGACATAGCCCCGACTTTGATTGGTAACCACAGCGCTCTAGCTTGAGCTGCTCATCATTTCGAGGCCTTTTCTCGAACCTTTTAGCAAAACCCGAATACTTAAAAATCCTCTTGCCTCTCGACTTTTTCCTTGCTCGACTGCTTCAATTTTTAGCCTCTTCTGGCTATCTTGGCTTTCCACAAGCGCAGGCAAAAATCCATACTTGTTGTGGGGCTATCAGCACACCGCAACTCATCATTCAGCCCATCTTCAAAGCGCATACACAATGTTCATGATCTTTCAAGACTATTGTGTGAGCATATCGGCTCAAACGTAAGAAATTCCCGCTCGTAAGTTCGCCATCGCCTTATTTCCTTGAACTAAATTCATGAATTCCTTCCTCCGAATCTACTTAACTTGTCCCAACGCATTTCCCTTGAAAAGTAGCTTGAAGAAATCCTGGCAACTAACGCAAATTTCCTGCCTTCTCGAACAAAGAAGCCACCATTGATACGCCTCGCCCCTTAACAAGGACACAGCCTCCTCTTAATTTTTTCTAGCGGTGCACTCCAAATCATCCATAATCGCTTCTACAACCTCGAGCCAATATTCCGCAACATTCTGAGCTACACCAGAGACACCTCTAAAAATCCTCAAGACCACTTGATTTAAGTCTTCTCCAAATTGATCCACGCAACCATCGGACCGGGCTTCTAGTCCCAAAGAACCCTTTCAAGGACTCGCAACATTGCTTGAGTCAAAGCATTGTCCTCTCTCAAATGGTCATGTGATCCAGCCTCACTCCCAGGTGAAGTAGTGCATCCATTTTATGATATGACCCGGCAGCTTCGCTGCATCTCTAGCACCTCGCCCTCTACCACTACCACGCCTACCACGCCCACTTACCACGCCCTCTAGTGCTCATAATGACTAATTCGGATTTAACTGACACAAGTTTTATGAATCAATACTATTTAAGTGTTTATTAACGATATTTTATGAGATATAATAGGTAAAGTTGTTTTCGCAATCACGCCTTATAGTCTCAATCTCTATCGCTTTCGACACCTAAAACTAGAAGTTCTAGAGTGTTCCTATGTTCATATCACAATAATAAACATTTAATATACAAATACTTACTTGGCTTGGTGCCTGATGCTCGTGGTGCCATACTACCTTTAAAACATAAAGTCTAGAAATTAAAATAGCTTTTTAAACAAAATTTTTGTTGAACCCAAACCACAGCCGAAGTTTTGAAACCGGCTCGATACTCATAAAATGTAACACCCCAAACCCGCCTATGCGTTAAGACTGCATTTGGCATGCTACACAATTCGAACTTACATCTAGTCATCATCGCTTTTAATGAAAACAATTCTTCAAAACGATTTTCAAAAATGGAATTTATCATAAACCGAGATTTATTTGAAAACTATAATTTTAAAACATAAGAATTTACAATTTGATTTTCGAGAAATAATTGGTGGAAATCTTAAACTTATAAAAGAGTTTTCACAAAATATTTTGGATTAAGTGATATTTAAGAAAATCCCTTTTTTTATTTTTTTTTATACGCAAGTTTAAGAAATCATTTATAAAATTTAAATAGCCCCATTTAAGTACTAAAACATATTAAAATTCCATCCACGAATAAAAATCCATAAAATAATACCAGAGGCCTTATTACATCGCAATCAAAATAGTACTTAAATAAAAATAAAAATATTAAAAAGAAGTTCAAGTTTATAAAACCCATCATTCGTAGTATGGCCTCCACACGAAGTCATCCCCTACCAAGCCTCCATCAATTATTATTACCAGAGAAGGGTAAGAAAACAGGTGAGTTACTTAGAACTCAATGTGTAACCCACTTACCGTGTCCATGGCCAAATCCTTTTTAAGCATTAAATTGGGCTTGAGTCCATTTACAAAATACAATATATAAATCAAATATAAAAATGCATGTGATATGCAATTCCCAACCAAGCCTAATTTCCATCCGCTACACACCACCCGCACTAACCATCACACCCGTGGGGATCAAGTCAACCCACCCCGCCTAACACACCAATCACAGTGCATTAAGCCATTTAAAATATTTGTGGCAGAGCCATCGAACGAGATTGTGACAGAGTCACCGAACTAGATTTTGCAATGTGCCTTTCTTCTCTTCACAATTATCCCAACCCATGCAACATATATATATAGAATGCATCACAATATATTCATAAGGTAAATTTCAACAAAAAGTCTCAGACATAAGTTATCAACTTGGCCCATTAGTCAAAATAACAATTTAACCCATTTAACGATCTAGCAATTTTGGCCCTTATATCGATCTAGCAATTTTGGCCCTTATATCGATCTAGCGCTGGCCCATATATACACATGAGGCCCTTTTCACAATTTTCTCACTTGGCCAATTTATCAAAAATAATTCATATGGCCCAAAATATCACTTTTTAACAATATAACTTATTAAGGGCAAATTCTGTAATTTTCACAACTTTAATACCGCTTTCATGCTTTCACACCAAAAGTGCTAATAAACCGTATTTTCCAATTTTACCGACTTTACAATTTTTAATCGAATACTTACGTGATAGTATAACCCATGAGATAGTGTGAAGTTACACACTGACACTGTGAGTACTATACTTTCCCGCCGCCGATACCTAATTATTTATCACGCTTTAATTAGAACACTAATATTTAATATAAAGCTATTCTAATGATGAATGATCTAGATCTTTACCCTCAAATCTCGAACATCGCCTATTTGTGATTTCTCCTCGATCGATAGTTCATAACCCGATGAAGAACCACTAATAGTCAAAGGCTCGGTGAGTACGAATGACTTCAAATAATTGATTTTCACGATGAGGGTCCACAACCCAGTTGGAAAATCTCAGACATTGTCAAAACAAATTCTTCGCTTGAATTTAGGGAATAGCTGAACCACTCCCTCTTCTAAACGCTTATGAACAACCCTTTTGTCCCTATCTTGATTGCCACGGGTTCTTACGCTCACAAAAAGAGAGTCGACACAGGTCCTTATGATAGAATCGATTAATCAATACCATCATAAGCCAAATAAAAAATAACATAGAACCCCTTCAAATAAAATGAATCCCTTTACCTTGAATGATGAAATCCTTTTTCCACACGCGCCTATGATGACTAAGATCGACTATCGATGAAGAAATGATCGATACCACTACACCAACGCATTGATCAAGGTATGAATAAAAAGAATGATTGAGAAGTGAATAGATGTGGAGAGAAGGATTCGCTAAGGAGATTGTCATCAACATTCGCCATAGTGGAAAATTTTTTGAAGAGAGAAATGTTTCAGTCTTTGTGAGAAGTAAAAAGAAAAGAAAAAAATGGAGATGAGAGGTTTGTATTTCTGCTCTCAAGGATGGAAGATGAACCAAGAAGAAACTTTGAAACCAATATGCATTCTAAGATCAAGAGGAAAAAGAGAAGAAAAGAAATGGTCCTAGATGGTTATATGGTTTTGGCCACAAAGGGAAGAAAAAGATTTGGAGAATAATCAATCCTAAGACCAAAATAGTAAAAGAAAGAAATGGCCAAAAGAAACAATTGCTTCCCTAAAGCTTATGGCACATTCTGCCAGGGAGAGGGAAAATGGAGAAAAATTTTAAGAAAAGCACCCAAAATAACTAAATGAAAGATGTGCTCATTTAGCACCTAATCCTACCAAGCTAGCACCAAAAACCGACCATCCCACTTAGCCCCTATGCCGCCCACATACATGGTCAAACTTGGCCATCATAACTTTCCAAAACACTCACCCTTAAGAGGTGCCTTATGTTCCTCCACCTTCCAAAAGTTTTGAAATCCTATCCCTAATATCAAGCAAATTCTATCCCTAAATTCATGTTTGCCATAACCTTTAGCCACCTTACCATAAAAGAATTAGTCCATCCTTAGCAAGAATAGAGCTTGGTCGACACTTGCTAAGAAAGAGCAAAAATAAATGTCACCAAAATGCTATCCATGGATTCGAACCTCCTTCCTCAAGCAACACTCATGGCGCTCTATTCCACCTTGCTACTAGTTCATCTTATGCTAGTTTTTGCCATTTAATTACCTTAAGCATCGTGGTCACTTGTTCCACTTCAATAAAGTACTCATTACTAAAATTTATTCTAATTCCAAATAATCCCATGCCCTCTCAAGACTATATTAAGCACACAAATTTAATCATTCACAAGCTAAACACCAAAACATGCAACATATCGATACTTATATTTTTAGGATGTTACACTTTATGTGTTGTTTTATTTTAAAATGATTTTATATTTATGTTAATGTTTTTATTGTTTATTTTGAACCATTTGTTGGTATTATTTATTTAAATTTATTTCATATATTATTTATTTTAAACCTTTTATATTATTTACTTTAAATTGTTTTTGTATGTTATTTTATTTCCCTTTGATTGTTCGTATTGGTAAAACGATGCACGTGATTATTGCATTACTGATTCGCTTATTAGTATCTTCACATCATTGTCATTCACTAGTGTAATATTTTTATGAATTATTGCTCAATGTTCCATATTCCCATTTTATTTTTAATCACGTTGATAAAAATATGTTCAAATGTATATACTCATAACAAATCGCTTTATTTCATCCCTAATAAAATAAATGCACATCGCTTAAGTATTGTACTCGCTTATTATTCAAAAAAGGGGGAAAATTTTTAAAATAAAGCATTGTTTCAGTATTTGGAGATTCAAAAATCGCTCCCTAACTTATTTAGGTTTCTGCCTTCGATAAACTGAGTAAACTAACTTTTTAAAGTATGAATTTTGAACATTTTCGAATTAGGAAAATCATATTCTAACTTACTTTAATATGATTTCTTCCTAAAACCAAGATAACCGAATATCTTTCAAATTTTTTTTTTGGTGTTTATTCTTGTTTCGGAACTTAAGACGTTGTGTCCTAACTTACGGACGTAATCTTTTTCCCGATTAACGGAAATACGCCTTTTCTCAGAAAAAATTTCAATTAAGCAATGTTTTAACAAAGGATTGTATTTTTAAAATCTCTTCAAATTTTCGATTTTGACACTAAGACACTAATTAATCAACTAGGTACCAATTTTGGGCGCTACGAGGGTGCTAATCCTTCCTTGTGCGTGAATCAACCCAACCCATTTTTCTCAATTTCAGAGACCAAAATCGTTGTTTTAATAAATCAAACCTATTATTAAATGACCAAATTACGAGGTGACCCGATCACACCTCATCAAAAAGATTGGTGGCTAACTCCTATTTTCATTTTCGCTTTAAAATATAATGTCGACGCCTTTTTCAAAAAGAAATGGTTTCATAATAAGAATCACATCCAAATAAAACAGTTTGCATATACCTTTATAGATAAAAGAACATATAGAATACCTAAAAGATCATTGTAAAATACCCATTATAACAAAATGATTCCAATATCTTTGAAACTTTAAAACTATCCCACTGACTACTACAATCATCAATGATTCCACACGCCCCAATCACTAAAGAAATCAATTCGATCAAATTTTGATTAACCCATTCTTTAAATACAATACTTAAATAACTTGATTACTCGTGAATAACTTCTCCCTTAGTAGAAACATTATTATCCCACACAATCTTCGTAATAACTGATATCTCTTCTAAACCGACTTTACTTGCTAACCCATTCTCGCCTCCGATCACATTATTAATCGCTCACCACCGAACTTTTCGTTGCCACACTTGTGAACTTAATCAATATAAATCTTATGAATTCCATTGTATAAGACATACAGTGAGGGGTGGAGGTCGAAAGCCTCCAAATTTTACTTCTCATATATATACACACGTATAATATAACATTTATCATCAACATAATCATTATAAACATTTATTCATACCTTTATGAATTCTGCCTCTACTCATCTTAAGCAACTTTTTAATCAAATACTTGAGTATCGCTTTCATCATTATCGTAATTAGCTCTACTTGAAAGCATCTCTGCTCTATAAATAAAAACAAATCTCATCAAAATAGGGAGATATCACACTATCACCGGTTAGATAATGGCATGTATTCTAAACTTCACATATGCTACGCTTAGTCTAAGAACCAACTAAACCCGCAAAGCTCGACATAACTAAAAGTAACACCCCTAACCCTTATCCGTCAGAGGAACAAGGTTACGAAGCATTACCTGACATTTCAAATCAAATATGAATAATAAACTAATCAATTTACATACACTTCATAAATAAATCATATTGTCCTCTTTGAGCCCTCGAGGCCCAAAATATATGTTTGGAAACAAATCGACTAAATTGGATACTCTAGAAAATTCTAGAAAATTTTTCGCAAATCAAAAAATTTTTTTACTAAATATTCTTCTTGAAATCAATTATCATTATACCTATATGTTTACACATAACCAATATGATTTTGTGTACCTTTATGTTTATTTGACTACTACTTTACCTCTCATCATTTAATCATATCAATATTTTAAGGCATTCATACGTAACACCACAATACCAAACACAAGTCAAATACATGACTAATTTTAACAAAACACTTATAGACTAACTTTTAGTCAAAATAACCTATACATGCCATTATAACCAAAAATCAAGTCATCAATAATTACCAATAAAACCAATGGATAGAATGATATAGTTCCGATAAGCTTCCAACCCGCTTGAGCTTTTTTGATAATATGTAAGGTAAATAAATAAAACAAACACGTAAGCAATGATTGCTTAGTAAGCTCGTAGATAGTTTTTAATCATACTAATTTATTTCCACTATAAAATTTTACATATCAAAATTAATCCAATATTGTTATCGTAATACTCATAAACTATTCTCACTAATTCACAAGGTGAACTAATCCATAGTATCACACATAGACTTATATTCTCAAGCTTAGTAAAATTTTATATAACTTTAATTCTTCCACATTTATTCCATATGCATATCATACAAGTCTTATTCATATTATTCAGTCATGTTACAAATTATTGCATTTAACCAAACCTTATTCTAGTTGGACACATAATAAATCGCTCCATAAGAAATTGCATAATCTAAACCTTACCATTCCTTCATGAACACTAACTTATTTTCATTTAAATACTTACCATTTAATGCATCAAATAAATAAACAAATTACTATTCAGCTAATAGCTTGGCTCTTGCCTAAACATCAAGCAACAACAATAATTAGCGTATTTTGCACATCTTACATATAAATTTAATATTGATAAACTTATTTTCTCAACATGTTACCATATACATGCTTTCCTTGCATCATCAAAATCAAAGATAATCACATATTTACAAGTCACTTTTAATATAATAAGTAAATATCATTTCCAAGTATTTCAAGTATATACCTGTAATAATCATAAGTCTTTCAATATTAATTCATAAATATTTACAGTAATCACCATAGTACATCCAATTCTCATTAAGGTGTTATCTTAAATGGTCGTTTCACGCTTGTTTGACATTTCATTATACAATTGCAATATCCTTTCCATAGTAATTTCTTGAGTATATAACTCATATATTCCATATTTGTAATTTATTTCACATTCCATTTTAAATTCACTATTTCACTTCCATTTTTCATACTATACCCGTAACGCCCCAAAATCTAGGTAATTATTTATGTATGGTTGTAACACAAAGTACTCGTATGCTTCAAAGGGTTATGATTTGGGTGTGTTTGGGAGTGTCTGAGAAGTCTTGGGTTCAAGCCTGGGCTTGTGCAAAATTTTGGTTTTTAGGTAATAAAACCCTTGCCTTGAATTAGTAGGCTTTAAATTATTGTGTGTATAACAAGACATAAGGAGCTTGCTGGTCTAGGGGGTAAGTGGCGTGTTACCTATGCAAGTGGTCTAAGGTTCGAATCTCGCTGAAAGCAAGGGAGTGTTTATTTTACTGTTGTGCCGTGGAGGTGTTGGAGTTTGACTAAAACACTGAAGTGGTTGAGGTGAATTCGAATTGAATGGTTGAGGGGAGGTGTGATCAGGTGGAGAGATTTGAGGAGAGATTTTAGGAGGAAATCAAGGAAGTGAGGGGAGAGGTAGAAGTGTGCCGAAATGGACTCTGGCACTCAAGAATTCGACTAGAGGGGGATTTTGGCTGATTTTGATTGGTAAGTGTTGTGTCTCACAAATCTCTTTTTCCCATTTTTTGGTTTTTGCACTCACACCGCATGTGGTAAGGGTGTTTGCACTTTCTTCTGCACATTTTGAGAATCTTTCTCCTTGGGCCGAATACATCCTTCTTTCTTTTCATCTCCTCTTTCTTCTTTCCTTGTGTTGGCCGAATAGACCTTAGTTGCCTCATTCGATTTCTTTTTCTCTTCTCCCCTAAACCTAGTTGCCTCATTCAATTTCTTTTCTCTTCTCCCTAAATCGATCCTCCTCTTCTCCTCAAGTGTTGTGCTACCGATTTTTAGTTCTACATCGCCAAAACTACCCTCTTCTCTCGGCGCTTGACTCTCTTTCTTTCTGTAAGTGAGTATGGCATTGGAAGTTTCGCTTTTGAGTTACTAAAGTGGGGTTTTGTTTAATCGTGTTTGACAACTATAAATCGAAGGTGAAAGGTCAGTAGCTAGTGCCTAATCCATCCTCTATTCTGGCTTCTCTTGCTCTCCTTCTGAAGTTTTATAAAAGACTCAACATTCTCTTCTTCTTCTCGCTTTAAGTGTTAATCGATAACAAATTGTACCTGCTAGCCAATGAAAGACTCGAAACTCCTAATCAATCGTTGAAGACTAAGATTTGTGGGGAATCACCATGGTTCGATTGAAGGTTGGTGAGTGCTTGAGCGATCGCTCGTGGACGGATCAAACTAGGTGTGTAAACACCGCCCAAATCATAAACCGCAAAAGCCGAAAAGTATGGCATTGACGCCACACGCAGCGCGCGCCGCCGTGGTAAATCAATGCATGAAATGTGGGTGTTAGACTACCGAGGCCACCATGAGCGATTTCGTAGTCTTGGATCGCTTTGGGCCATATTGGGCCAAACCGTAAGTTACATAGCCGAGTCCATTTTTGGGCTGGCGGGCCACACGAGCGCAGGTGGGCCCGCATTATGTGCATTGGGCCCATTTGGACCGTTTGATCATATGCTGCACGGGTCACCCGAGACGCATCGTGGACCTACTAATGGGTCTGCAAGTACACCTAGATGCCCTATGGTAAAATGACTATTATGCCCCTATGTTATGTATGACCAGATACGAGCATGCCATGATATATATATGTATGTTGCATCTATGTGTGATATGTTACATGGGGTGGGATTATTATGATTGGAGAAAGTGTATCAGATCAAGCATGGCCGCAAATATTGTTTTTAGTGCCGCAACCTGCAAGCAATTTTGGAGTGTAGGGATGGATGGGTGATTCTATCCCACGTGGAGTGTAAGGTCGACGGAGGGAGTGTAGAGGTCGGATGGGTAGGATTTCTAATTGCATGCTTAAACTATTATCGAGCATCAGTATGGGCTAAGGCCTACACCGGGTATCGAGCATCAGAATGGGCTAAGGCCCAATCAACTAAGTCGTTATTGACTTGGGCTTAGGCCCAAACCTGCATTTCCCTAAAGGCATGATTGGTTGTTTATGTGCATGGGGTTACACATCGAAGTTTTCAGAAACTCACCTCTCTCTCGCTTATCTCGCATGTAACCTCCGCCTTAGGCGGACTAGTCACGCGAGGGATTCGGAGGTGGCCACACAATCGCACTTATTTATATATTTGAGTTTATTTCTATAAATTTAATTTGGGTTTTTGTTATGTAATAAGGCCTCTTTAATTTTTAACTTTAATTTGGGGATTTTACTTAGTTTAATTTACATTTGATTAGTAGTAGAACGCTGTTTTTCAAAAGATAATTGGTTTTTCAAAACACCACGCTGCACTATAATAAATGCTTCCGCATCAAACTTGGTTTTAAAATATAGTGACAAACTAATATGATCAACATTCTACTAAAATAACTTAAGTTTTGAAAGAACAAGATACCCTAAATTTCATAAGATACATAAACGAGGTTTAATAATAAGCATGACTTTTCTAAAGAAACGATGGTTCCAAAAACACTTCAATGTAATATCACCAGATTCTCGCCATAACGTCTGGGGGGTGGTTTCAGTGTTACAATACCATTTCAATTTCAATTCTAAAACTTTATTATTAATTTACCCTCATAAACACGATTTGACTCTCGGACGGATACACGATCCAACCAAAACACACTATTTTGGCACCCAAAGGCCCTCATCTGATAATTCAAGCAATAAGTATACACTCAAAGGCCCCATCGCCATGCCAAGTAAGTTGGTACCCAAGACTCATCGAATATATCCAAGTAATATAATGACACCCAGCTGTCTCATCGACTTGAAGTCAAGTAACCTAACACTTCCAATCCTATGGCATGCCAACTATATCCGATTTAGCCCGACTAGTTAATAGGTATTAAAATCACTTTTCAACATCAAATCAATACATATTTCAAATAATCACATATAATCATACTTTGATTCAATTCAAATCATTTTCCAACATCCAATCAACATACGCCTCACTAAAAATCATTATTCCTTATAGCATTATTTGTATAAATTTCGTGGTGTATTTATTTTGATAACAATTCATAACTATGAATGTACATAATTATCGCAAGTTTCACATACATGAATTTTCCATATCATTTACCAAGTCTTTCCAAATCTGAGAACGATATACAAATATGAGTACATCGCTTTCTTTGTGCCATAACCCGCTTATGGTCTCATTAATAAAATGCCATAGCCTAGCTATGGTCTTACATTTAAATATTGACATGGTCCAACCATGGTCTTATTCGACAATTCATTCTTTGCCACAAACGATGGTACTCAAATCCCGCTGCTCTATTAAATTTGAACATTCACTTTAATGTCATTATATAATAATATTTCATTTTTTTAACAAATAGTATAAATAAATATATAATACCATCCATCAATTCAATATAATTATCAAAGTTCAACAATACGAACTTACTCGCCAATTTGTAGAAGTCGTAAGATTGAGTGGACTAGTCCGGAATTTTTCTTCTTCTCGCTTATCTTTTGAATTCCCAATATGGTGCAAAAATATGAAAAACTAGCTTATTCTGCACCTCTCCTATGGTGTTTTGGCTGAAGAAAATGATGAAATCTCTAGATTTTTCAATTTTGTCTTTATTTTATATGTTTAATTTGCAAAATTTCCAATTTTTCCTTTATTTCATCTTACTGCCTTGCTAATTTTCTTGCCCAAACCGTCTCAAAGCCCATATAATTTGGGTCTAATTTTTAAATCCCTCCTTATTAAGCACTTAAGCTATTTAATCACTATTTAACAAATTTTTCACCTTTTACAATTTAGTCCTTTTAATTAATTAACTATCAAAACGTTAAAATTTTCTAAACTAAACTTTAATACTAACTCAATAACACTCCATAAATATTTTTAGAAATATTTATGGCTCCGGTTTATGAATTTGAGGTCTCGATACCTTGTTTTTAACCTAGTTTACATAATAATTTCTTTTAAATTCACATAATTTCTAATTCAAAAATATTTTTAAATTCACACTTGACTCGTTAATATCAATTTACTAAATTTTCAAACTTACTCGCCGATTTAGTAATCTCGAATCATCGCTCCCACACCACCTAAATTTAGGTCATATAACTTCTCCTTTTAGGAAATTTCATTCCTAAATTTCTCATCCGATCAAATCAAGTCTTTCTATTTCCTTCTCAATGATATACCATATATAAGTCCATCATAACTCATTTCATTTCGTAACTCGTGTCGTAACTCATTTTAGAACTTGATACTAGACTCGAACTTAACTAAGTAGCTCTGATGTTCTCCTATCATCACTTTACCATTAATAATATAACTACCGAGAAATTCCTAATAATCGTCATTAAAACATAATCAAGAAACCCAGATTATCAAACTTTGACTCGATGTTTTGACGTGGTTACATTTGTAGCTTTAACCGATATTTGTTCCTTTTTCCAGAAAGCGCCAAGCAATATCATTTACACAAGTGCGATAACTTCAACAAATCGGGACGACTTTTTAACCCATAATAACATTTCCCGATTAGAATTGACCTAGTATATATATTTTTGTACCAAGTCTACTAGAATATGAATCCCTAATTTCGATGGTTAGTCAATTTACCAAAGGACCGTAATATCCTCGATTTGGTGGGTCCGCATTTGGTAGGTTGGGTGGCTGTTGGTAGGTTGAGGCTTTGAGGTATGTATTGGGCTCAGCTTGGACTTAAATCAAGTTGTTGCTTAAAAATAATGCTAGTTTATAATTTGTTGTTGAGTTAAGTAATTATGTTAGTAGTAAGTTGGGCTCATGGCCCAAAGGTTGAGGTGCTATGGGTGAGCATAGAGGTGGTGTCACTTAGAGGGAGATTGGGCCATGTGTGGCCATTGGGGGCCAAGTGTCGATTATTTTGACAGAGACCTCAGATTTACATCCGTGTTCGAAGGCTTTGCATCGTGCATTGGGTACAAGGTTGATTTCAAGACGGGCATTCCATCCCCAATGGATGGACAATGGAGAGGGTGATTCAAGTCTTGGAAGATATGCTAAGGGGTTGTGTCTTGGATTTTAGAGGCAGCTTGGGAAGAATTGTTACTGCTGCATGGAGTTCGCAGCATAACAATAGTTATCAAAGTATTAAGATGGCACCATACGGCTGTTATATGGTCGGAAGTGTCGCACTTCTACGCGGCCGGACTGAGTTGGAGAGCGCAGCTATTGGGTCCGGTTGGTTGTCGAGATGTAAGATAAGGTGGAGGAGATTGAGGTGAGTCCGCATTTGTCTTTTGAGGAGGAACCAGCATGCATCCTCGGATCGGGATGTTAAGGTTTTGCGAGGAAATCACTCCCTTTGGTAAAGGTATTATGGCTGAACCATGGATCTGGAGGAAGTTTACATGGGAGCCAAGGATATCATGCGACAAAGAATATCCTCAACTCTTTTCGACTAAGCAAATTTCGAGGTCGAAATTTATTTTAAGGGGGTAGAACCAGAATATCCCGATTTGGTGGGTCTGCATTTGGTAGGTTGGGTGGCTAAGTTGGTAGGTTGAGGCTTGAGGTATGTATTGGGCTCAAAGCTTGACTTAAATCGTTGTTGCTTAAAAATAATGCTAGTTTATAATTTGTTGTTGAGTTAAGTAATTATGTTAGTAGTAAGTTGGGCTCTGTGGGCCCAAAGGTTGGAGGTGCTATGGGTGAGCATAGAGGTGGCGCCACTTAGAGGGAGATTGGGCCATGTGTGGCCGCTTAGCCCAAGTTTAAGGGGTCCAAAATTTGGCACTCCTAGGGGGAGGAAGGACGGCACATGAGCTACATTTTAGAGCTTTAATTCTTTTATTTTAGAGATTAAATGCCGATAATAAGGAAGGGAAAGAGTTGGTTTTAAGGTGGTCTCATCTAAAGAAAGGATAATGGATGTGATAATAGATGGATAAAAGTTATCAGAGAGGGAGAGTTGCCCAAACTCCAACTCAGGGGTGTGTGTAATAAATTAGTAGCCAAGTGGTCCATCTTTTCTTTCATTTGTTTTCTTCTTTTTTCTTTCTTTTCATACTTTTCTCTTATAGCCAAAATTCCCTAGCCTTATTTCCTCTCCAAAATTCTTCTAAAAGCCGAATCCTCCTCTGCTCATACTCCTTCTCCCATAGCCGAATCTACAAGGGTGGTTTCGCTTTCCCAAGGTGCACCATAGCCGTAATAGTCTTCAAGGGAGATTGGTGAGTTTTCGGATTTCTCTCGTGATTTCTATTTTTCATCAAGTTTCTAATCCGAATCATTTGTTCTAAGGCCCTATCTTGGCTTCACTTTTGCTCTTGAAAGCCGAACTCACAGTCGTGGGCCTATAGTGCCGATTTGTGGGAAAGCCGAATGTAGGTTGGTGGTGATGTTTTCAAAGACTTTCTGGATTCGACACAGCTTTAGGTAAGGGTTTTTGTCTAAACACTATGATTATATATTAGATCTCATCTGGTTTGATTAGTTTATTTACCAATGGGTTATTTTAAACTCAAGAACAACCAAGCAAAGGAGGTTGGATCTCAGAATCCAACGCTAAAGTACAAGAAACGTAATAAGTATCGGAGTTGGATTGTAGGCCCATAGTAGTTTCGAGAGACTAGAGCGTAGAAGCAAAGAAAAGCATTAGTACGAGAACCAGGTGTGTAACTCTTACACACTTTCTTTACTTATTATGTTAAATGTTATGTGTTTTTAAAAGTTTCTAATGACGGGTAATGGTTACCAAATTACCCTTGTGGGTAAAAAGCAGGATGCCGTAAGTTGTTATGTTTCTCGCTGATTGTGATCTATGAGAGCATGATATTCTGTATACATAATTATGTATGTTAAGCATGATCATATCGATATTGTTAGCATAACTCGTGTTATGGGTGATGAGAGGAGGGGGAAGTATGATCTATCGATCGTCACCAAGTGATTTGGCATCACAACAAAGAGGTTGGCCCCACATATTATAAAAATTGTGACTAAGTCTCAGTGGTTTGGCACCACCAAAGGGTTTGGTACCACATATGTTATTTTTGTAACTTCGACACAAAGGGTTTGGTACCATATATGTTATTTTTGTAACTTCTACATTAGTGGTTTGGTACCGCCAAATGGTTTGGTACCACAAGGTAGATTTGGGAGACATGGATGGATACTTAGGTTGATTTGTTGCATGACATGCATATGTGTAAATGAATTTGTGTAAGAGCATAACTTCTCTTGGGATGGGGATTTATACACTGGTCTAGGTGACTCACCCCTTCCTTTACATTTTGCGCATCGATTTAGATCGTGGATATGGAACCTGAGTGGACTCGAGGTGGCCATGCTCATGATTTGTTTTATATCAAAGTTTTCTCGCTTGGACTTAGCTGCTTTATTTAAATTTTGGGTTTTCTCATTGTAATAAGGCCGCCTAACTTTTATTTCGTGATGTTTTATTTGGTTGTTTTTTTATAACTTTCTATAAGCATACTTGGTAAATGTGAATTGGTTGTTTTTAAAACCTCGATAAGAATGTGTTTTCTAAAATGTTCACCGATTAAGTAGTAAGTATGGAGTAACAATTGAGCAACTAAGTTTTTCTAAAGCAAGATTTAACACGCTTTGAACACCACAAGATTCAAATTGCTTTTTCTAAAATTATTCAACAGCTTTTCTCCTTAAACAAAATTGACAAGTCGATTTTCAAACATTTTCTTTCCCGTAGCACGCTGCACTGGGGCTTGTAGTGGTTAGACCGGGTTTGGGGTGTTACATTTTGCATCGAGCCGTGTTTAAAAGCTCTGCCAGTGGGTTTAAGGCCCAAAATATGTTTTGAGGGGTGTAAATGATTTTTAAGGAGTTAAATATCTCGAAAGCATGGCACCGAGTCTCCGCTACTAATCCACCTGTAAGTACCCTAACCTTTGATTTAATGTTTATGTGTGGGCTTTGGGGGCTTTAGGACGTAGTTGAGCATGGTAGAACTAATGGACCATAGGTTAGTTTACACAACTTCTTAATTACATAAGACTTAAGCCGAATCAAACAAAACTCGTGAGTAAGTCACCGAAGTTAGGTGTGCCAACCGCCATGCGCATGTTCAGGATTGATTCACGTAAGAGCTTGGTATTTAAGCAAATTCTAGTGACTCACCTCCTCTTGCTCGAATCCTACCCGTGCGTAGAGGACTGCTCACTCACCATGAGGACTTGTTCACAAAGCAACCGATAATTAAAACCCCAAAGTGACCAAACCACACTGCTTTGTAAAAACCCTAGTTTTGAAATTATCAAATTACCCCTTGATTTGTGAAAACTACCTCGAATTTGGAAAAAGACCAAAGTACCTCGGTTTGTAAATTACCAAACTACCCTCGATTGACAAAATTACCAAGATACCCCGAAGTTGTAAAATTACCAAAATATCCTTGCTTCATGAAATTACCAAAATACCCTTAATTTGCAAAATCACCCAAACTTTGTTTTGGAAAATTTCAAAATACCCTCGTAGGTAAAAATTATGAAAATACCCCTGCAGTGAAGATTATGAAAATACCCCTACACGCTGAATGTGGTCTGTGGATGTTGTTTGTGTGATGAATGCACTTAGAACTAGGAGATAAGCTCTAAAATCGAAACTATAGATAGATTCGACTTTAAAGAATCACTTTAAAACTATTTTCCATAAAAATTGCTCGTGGATAAATAGTGAATGTAATTAATAATACATAAAATTTTAACCGATAAACGCCGAACAGAAGAATGAGTACACGAGGTCGTGGACGCCCGCCGCGTGGGTCGGGTAGGGGTAGAATGACTTTGTCGAGCCAAGCAGGTCCGCCATGGGTCTGGAATGTGCCGCGCGATCTACCTACGAGGAAGTTGAGTTTCAGGATCGACCGTGATAATGATGTAATATCCCGTGCAAGATCGCGAGTTTTAGAGAGAGTTGCCGAGGCAGCGCGTATAGGAGCCCAAAATCGGTGGTCGAAATGACTCGAAGCCAATCTGAGCGAGGTGTTTAGTGGGGTGTCCGTAGCTCCCAACACCGCCGAGCAATCGTTAGAGGCAACGTAACGTATAATGGATGACTTAGACTTCTCGACCGAGGAGAAGTTGAAGGGGATAGTGTCTCTTCTCCGAGATGAGTCGACGTTGGTGGCTCACTGGCCGTGATGGTGCAAAGTGGGGTCGATGATATCATCCGGGATTATTTTAAGTCGTACATCATCGAGAGGAAGTATGTGGAGCCGGTTATACCGGGTGCGCAACGTAGTATGCCCCAATTTGGTCTCGGGAGTAAGCTCAAGCACCGAGTACGAGGCGTAATTTTTGAGGTTAAGTAGGTATGCTCGGGTATGGTGGCTACGAACACGAGCTACCGTGGTTAGGTTCGAGGATAGGCTAAGAGATGAGTTGCGGTGTTGATTGCACCTCAACAGAAAGGGAATTCGCCGCTCGTGGAAAAGGCCAAAATAGCCGAGGAGGTGAAGCCAACCGAGAAACGGAATCAGAGAGAGGCGGTGGATAAAAGTAGTTTTGGGCCATCGTGGTCCGTGGAAGTACTGCAAAGGGCTAGATTTGATGGACCGATCGAGCCGCAAAGCCCGCCGTCAAAGGCCACCTCGCGTTAGATGCGGGAAGTCTCATTCGGGAGAGTGTTGGGTCGGGTAATAGAGGGTACTTTGAGTGAAGGTTAATGGAGACGGCAAGGGATTGTCCGCTGGTTAGCTAGACTCAAGCCGAGGGTCAAGGACGTGGTCAATTCAGAGAGTTGGCCAAAGAACCACGCAGGGGTCGAGGTGCGCTTAGGGGTGGTAATGGTAACCGACGAGGCCGCGGAGCACCGGCCGAGGTGTTGAGGGTGCTAATGCTAGACAACCCGGGCTGGTCTATGCAACCAAACATCGAGGAGGGCGACGCACTGCACGCCATAACCCAGACGCTTTTAATTTCTCGTTGCCTTATACCGCTTGATTGACGTTGGTTCAACACACTCATATGTAGCTAGTAGCGAGTGGGAACTCAACTCACCTATGAGATTTCTCGCTAGAAAGATGACAAGAGTTAGCCCTCTAGGACACTCGTGGTAGTAGACAAATCAGATAGGGATGTACCCCTAGAACTTCAAGGGGTCGGTTTCAAGCGAATTTGATGGAACCACTTCTTCGGGAGTTCGATTTAATCTTAGGAATGGATTAGTTGGTTAACACCGGCAGTAACCAGACTATGCGGCTAAGCGCATGGTGCTAAAATTGGCCGAGGGTGAAGAGGTGGTGATGATAGGTGAGAGAAGGAATTACCTATCTATCGTGGTGTCCGCGTACCAAGGCGAAAAGATGGTAAGGAAAGGATGTGAGGCATTTATGGTTTATGTTTGTGCCTTGGAAGTTAAGGATTTGGTCGCAGGAGGTGTTCGAACGGTGAAGGACTTTGTCGATGTCTTTCCTGAGGAGCTCCAGTTTGCCATCGGATCGGGAGGTGGAGTTCTAGATTGACTTTCTCGACCGCAGAACAACATGGGCCGTTGTTATTGCTCCGTGATAGGATGGCGCCAAAGGAATTGGTGGAGTTGAAAGCACAGATTTAGGAGTTATTAGATCGGGGTTTCATTCGCCAAGTGTATCACCTGGGGAGCGCCTGTGTTTTTGTTAAGAAAAAGGACGGGTCGATGCGACGTGCATAGACTACCGCCGCTGAATAAATTGACAATTAAGAACAAGTATCCGCTGCCTAGGATAGATGACCTGCTCGACCAACCTTAAGGGAGCATCGTCTCTTTCCAAGATAGATTTGAGGCCTGGGTATCACCAACTTAAGGTAAAGGAGGTAGATATCCATAAGACTGCGCTTCGTGACTGATATGGGCACTATGAATTTCCTCGTAATGCCATTCGTTGATTTAACGCACCAAAGAGCTTATGGATATGATGAACCTGGCTTGTTTTAGCCGTGACGGATCATTCATCGAGTATTTATAGATGATATTCGTGTACTCGAGGATGGAAGAGGAACACGACGCGCATTTGCATGGGTAGTGTTGCAGATTTTAAGGAAAAGCAATTATACGCCAAGTTTAGTAAAGTGTGAGTTTGGCAAGGAAGTTACTTTTCTTCGGGGCATGTGGTATCGCAGGTATGGGATAAGAGTGGATCCTCGGAAGATTGAGGCAAAGATGGATTGGAAACCACCCAAGCCGCTGGCATGAGATTCGCAGCTTGGGGTTAGCTACTATAGGATATTTGTGGAAGGGTTTTCTTCGATAAGTGCATCTTTGACAAAATTGTTGAGGAAGGAGGTACCTTTGTATGAAACAGATAAGCAAAGCAGGAGAGTTTTGAGAAGTCAAGAGGGTTTTGACCGAGGCCTTGGCCTTGATTCAACCTATGGCAGTGGAAAGATTTTGTGGTTTATTGTGACGCTTTCCCATACTGGGTTAGGTTGTGTATTGATGCAGAGGGGAAGGTTGTTGCTTATGCGCCTCTGCAGCTGAGACCGCATGAAGTTAACTATCTAACGATGATCCGGAGTTGGTCGCAGTGGTCTTCGCTGAAGGTGTGGAGGCATTATTTGTACGGGAGAAGCTTCATGTGATCTACACTTTGACCATAAGAGCTTGAAGCATCTCACGACTCGTAATGAGCCGAATTTGAGGCAATGAAGGTGGGTGGAATTATTAAAGGATTGCGATCGCTTCAATCGGAGTATCACCCGAAAGGCAAACGTGGTGGCGGATGCGCTAAGCTTCAAAGTGGTGTCGGATTTGAGGGCGATGTTCGCCATCTTAGTTTGTATGAAGACTAAGTCATAGCGTAACTGTGTGAAGCCATCACGGGTAGATCAAAGTTAAGGAGAAACACCGGTAGATGAAGTCTTAAGTGCTCGATGCTTGCAAGTGCGTAATGGTGGATTGAGGGGTATAGTCCGAGCAATGATCGAGTATTATGTTTTCGTGGAAGGTATGTATGCCTGGCGATGTGGGAGTTAAGGCGTAAGATTTTGCAAGAGGCACATAGCACCATATGCTATGCATCCGGAGGTAGTAAGATGTATCGGATTTGCGAGCGCTTTGGTGGCCGGTCTTGCGTGAGGTAATGTAATTTGTGGGTGCGTGTCTAACATGTCAAGCAAGTCAAGGCTCGAACATCGCCATCACAGTTTGTTACAACCGATTAAGATTCCACAAAGGAAGAAGGGAAAGGATCACAATGGATTTTGTGAGTGGGTTACCCTCACACCCACTAAAAAGGATTCGTTTGGGTGATTGTGACCATCCGATTTAAGTCTCCGCTTCATTTCATACCCAGACGTATGGATTTCTCTGTCGTGGCTAGCGTAGACTATATATAGCTGAGATTGTAAGGTTGCATGGGGTGCCAAAGTGACGTCGATTATTTCTGACAGAGACCCTAGATTTACATCCCAGTTCGAAGGCTTTGTCATCGCATTGGGTACAAGGTTGATTTCAAGATTTATGATTCCATCCCAATGGATGGACAAATGGAGAGGGTGATTCAAGTCTTGGAAGATATGCTATGGGGTGTGTCTTGATTTCAGAGGCATTGGGAAGAATTGTTACCGCATGGCGGAGTTCGCGTGCACAACAATAGTTATCGCGAGTATTAAGATGGCACCATACGGCGTTATATGGTCGGAAGTGTCGTGACTCTACGCATTGGACTGAGTTGGGGAGCGCAGCTATGGGTCCGAGTTGGTTGGTCGAGATGTAAGATAAGGTGGAGGAGATTGAGGTGAGTCCGCATTTGTCTTTTTGAGGAGGAACCAAGACATGCATCCCGGATCTGGATGTTAAGGTTTTGCGAGGGAAATCACCTTTGGTAAAGGTATTATATGAACCATGGATCTGAGGAAGCTTACATGGAGCCGAAGGATATCATGCGACAAAGCAATATCCTCAACTCTTTCGATCAAGTAAAATTTTCGAGGTCGAAATTTATTTAAGGGGGTAGAACCAGTAATATCCCGACGGTGGGTCTGCATTTGCAGGTTGGGTGGCTAAGTTGGTAGGTTGAGGCTTTGAGGTATGTATTGGGCTCAGCTTGACTTAAATCGTTAAGTTGCTTAAAATAATGCTAGTTTATAATACCTGCTAAGTTGAGTTAAGTAATTATGTTAGTAGTAAGTTGGGCTCGTGGGCCCAAAGGTTGAGGTGCTATGGGTGAGCATAGAGGTGGCGCCACTAGTGAGGGAGATTGGGCCATGTGTTGCCGCTAGCCCAAGTTTAAGGGGTCCAAAATTTGGCACCCTAGGGGAGGGAAGGACTGCACATGAGCTACATTTTAGGAGCTTTAATTCTTTTATTTTAGAGATTAAATGTCGATAATAAGGAAGGGAAAGAGTTGGTTTTAAGGTGGTCTCATCTAAAGAAAGGATAATGGATGTGATAATAGATGGATAAAAGTTATCAGAGAGGAGAGTTGCCCAAAACTCCAACTCAAGGGTGTGTGTAGCCGAAATTAGTAGCCGTGGTCCATCTTTTCTTTCATTTGTTTTCTCTTTTCTTTCTTTTTCTCATACTTTCTCTTATAGCCAAAATTCCCTAGCCTTATTTCCTCTCCAAAATTCTTCTAAAAGTCGAATCCCTCTGCTCATACTCCTTCTCCCATAGCCGAATCTACAAGGGTGGTTTCTGCTTTCCAAGGTGCACCATAGCCGAATAGTTCTTCAAGGGAGATTGGTGAGTTTTTGGATTTCTTCTCTCGCGATTTCTATTTTTCATCAAGTTTCTAATACAAATCATTTGTTCTAAGGCCCTATCGGCTTCACTTTGCTCTTTGAAAGCCGAACTCACAGCAGTCAGGCCTATAGTGTCGATTTGTGGGAAAGCCAATGTAGGTTGGTGGTGACGCTTTCTTAAAGACTTTCTGGATTCGGCGCTTTAGGTATGGGCTTTGTCTAAACACTATGATTATATATTAGATCTCACTCTGGCTTGATTAGTTTAGTTACCAATGGGTTATTTTAAACTCAAGAACAAATGCAAAGGAGGTTGGATCTCAGAATCCAACGCCTAAAGTACAAGAAACGAATAAGCACTTCTGGGGAGTTGGATTGTAGGCCCATAGTAGTTCTTTTGAGAGAGACTAGAAATAGAGAAGCGTAGGGTAAAAGCATTAGTACGAGAACCGTGTGTGTAACTCTTACACACTTTCTTTACTTATTATGTTAAATGTTATGTGTTTTAAAAGTTTAATGACTCAGCAATGGTTACCAAATTACCCTCAGGTAAAAGGCAGGATGCCGTAAGTTGTTATGTTTCTCGTTGATTGTGATCTATGAGAGCATGATATTCTCAGATACATAATTATGTATGTTAAGCATGATCATATCTGATATTGTTAGCATAACTCGTGTTATGGGTGATGAGAGGAGGGGAAGTATGATCTATCTGATCACACTGCAAGTGATTTGGCATCACACAAAGAGGTTGGCCCTACATATTATAAAAATTGTGACTAAGTCTCAAAGTGGTTTGGCACCACCAAAGCTGGTTTGGTACCACATATGTTATTTTTGTAATCTCGATTACCAAGGGTTTGGTACCATATATGTTATTTTTGTAACTTCTAAGCATTAGTGGTTTGGTACCGCCAAGGGTTTGGTACCACAAGGGTAGATTTGGTAGACATGGATGGATACTTTAGGTTGACGGGTTGCATGACATGCATATGTGTAAATGAATTTGTGTAAGAGCATAACTCTCTTGGGATGGGGATTTATACATCGGGTCTAGGTGACTCACCCTTCCTTTTACATTTCCATGCGATCGACTTAGATCTTGGATATGGAGCCTGAGTGGACTCTCGAGGTGGCCATGCTCAAAGATTTGTTTTATATCAAAGTTTTCTGCTTGGGACTTAGTCGTTTTTATTTAAATTTAAGTTTTCCTCATTGTAATAAGGCCGCCTAACTTTTTATTTCGTGATGTTTTATTTGGTTGTTTTTTTTATAACTTTCTATAAGCATACTTGGTAAATGTGAATTGCTGTTTTTAAAACCTCGATAAGAATGTGTTTTCTAAAAATGTTCACCGATTAAGAGTAAGTATGGAGTAAACAATTGAGCAACTAAGTTTTTCTAAAGCAAGATTTAACACGCTTTGAACATCACAAGATTCAAATTGCTTTTCTAAAATTATTCAACAGCTTTTCCTTAAACAAAATTTGACAAGTCGATTTTCAAACATTTTCTTCCCGTAGCACGCCGCACTTGGCCAGTAGTATAGGACTGGGTTTGGGGTGTAAGCATTTTGCATCGTGAGCCAGTTTAAAAGCTCTGGCTAGGGGTTTAAGGCCCAAAATATGTTTTGAGGGGTGTAAAAATGATTTTAAGGAGTTAAATATTCCTGTAAAGCATGGCACTGAGTCTCCTACGCTAATCCACCTGTAAGTACCCTAACCTTTGATTTAATGTTTATGTGTGGGCTTTGGGGCTTTAGACGTAGTTGAGCATGGTAGAACTAATGGACCATGGTGGTTAGTTTACACAACTTCTTAATTACATAAGACTTAAGTCGAATCAAACAAAACCGTGAGTAAGTCGAGAAATTGGTGTGCCACTCCGCCATGCAAGATGTTCAGGATTGATTCACGGGGAAGAGCTTGGTATTTGCCAACAGCCCTAGTGACTCACCTCCTCTTCGCCTCGAATCCTACCTGGTGCGTGAATGATCTGCTCACTCCCGACCATGAGGACTTGTTCACAAAGCTAACCGGGATAATTAAAACCCTAAAGGGACCACACCACACCTGCTTGTAAAACCTAGTTTTGAAATTATCAAATTACCCCTTGATTTTGAAAAAACTACCTCCTCGAATTTGGAAAAGACCAAAGTACTCTCGGTTTGTAAATTACCAAACTACCCCCGATTGACAAAATTACCCAAGATACCTCTAGTTGCAAAATTACCAAAATATCCTCGCTTCATGAAATTACCAAAATACCCTTAATTTGTAAAATCACCTCGAAACTTTGTTTTGGAAAATTTCAAAAATACCCCCTGTAGGGTAAAAATTATGAAAAATACCCCGTAGTGAAGATTATGAAAAAATACCCCCTACACGCTGAATGTGGTCTGTGGATGTTGTTTCAGTGATGAATGCACTTAGAACCAGGAGATAAGCCCTGAAATCGTAAACTATAGATAGATTCGACTTCTCGAAAGAATCACTTTTAAAACTATTTTCCATAAAAATTGCTCGTGGATAATAAAGGAAAGCACGCACTTACAATACATAAAATTTTCAACCGCATAAACGCCAATGTGAAGTTAATGAGTACACGAAGGTCGTGGACGCCCGCCGCGTGGTCGGTGGTAGGGGTAGAATGACTTGTCGCAGAGCCGCAGGTCCGCCATGGTCCGGGGAATGTGCCGCGATCTACCGGCCGAGGAAGTTGAGTTTCGTGGATCGACCGGGTGATAACGATGTAATATCCGTGCAAGATCGCGAAGCTTTAGAGAGAGCTACGAGGCAAAAGCGCCGCATAGGAGCCCAAAATCGGGGGTCAGCGCACCCAAGCCAACGAGCGAGGTGTTGTAGGGTGTCCGTGTAGCTCTCAACACCGCCGAAGCATCGGTTAGAGGCACGTAACGTATAATGGATGACTTAGACTTCGACCGATGAGAAGTTGAAGGGATATAGTGTCCCTTCTCCGAGATGAGTCGACGCTGGTGGCTCACTATCGTCAGGATGGTGCAAAGGGTCGGCGATATCATCTCGATTATTTTAAGTCGACTATCGTAAAGGCAAGTGTGTAGAGTGGTTCAAGGCATCCCCACAGCAAAATTAGTGAAGGGCTCCCAGTGTGTACTTGGTTCAGGAACAAGTTCACAGACTGAGTACAGAGGCGTACTTTGAGGTTTGGTAGGTATGCTCTGGGCATGGTAAGCAACATGAGCGCTGTGGCAGGTTCTGAGGGATAGGCGCACAGAGATGAGTTAAGTGTTGGGATTGCACCGCAACAGAAAGGGACCCGCATGCTCGTGGGAAAAGGCCAAAATAGCCGAGGAGGTGAAGCGTAACCGCAGAAACTAATCGTGGAGAAAGGTGAGATAAAAGGAGTCAGTCATCAGGGGTCTCGTGGAAGTACTTGGTAAGGGGGCTAGATTTGATGGACTCTGACGAGCCGCAGTTCTCGCCGGCCAAGGCCAGGGGCTGCAAGGCGTTAGATGGAAGTCTCATCTCGGAGAGTGTTGGGTCGGTAACAGAGGGTACTTTTTGAGTGAAGGTTACTCGAGCATCGGTAAGGGATTGTCCACGGAAGTTAGCTAGGACTCAAGCCGAGGGTCAAGGACGGGTCAATTCAGAGAGTTGGCCACAGAACTGCGCAGGGTCGAAGGTGCGCTAGGGGTGGTAATGTGGTAACTGACGAGGTCGCGGAGCTGCCTGGCCGAGGTGTTGAGGGGTGCTAATGCTGTGACAACCTGGCTGGTCTACGCAAACAACATCGTAGAGGAGGGCGACGCACTGCACGTCATAAATCTGGTGACGCTTAATTCTCCTTCGTTGCCTTATAACGCTTTGATTGACGTTGGTTCAACACACTCATATGTAGCTAGTAGCGCAGTGGGAACTCAACTCGTACCCTATGATTTCTGCTAAGTAGAAAGATGATGCAGAAGTTGGGCCCTCAGGACACTCTGGTAGTAGACAACTCAGATAGGATGTACCCTTAGAACTTCAAGGGGTCATGGTTTTGTCGATTTGATGGAACCATTCCCTTTCTGGGAGTTCGATTTAATTCCGGAATGGATTGGTGGTTACTACCGGCGTAACTTATTTGTTATGCGCTGTTTGATGGTGCTAAAATTGGCCGAGGGTGAAGAGGTGCGGTGATGATAGGTGAGAGAAGGAATTACCTATCTATCGTGGTGTCCGCTACCTCGGCGGCTAAAGATGGTAAGGAAAGGATGGAGGCATTTGTGGTTTATGTTTGTGCCTTTGAAGTTAAGGATTTGGTCAGAGGGGAGTTCTGGAATCGTGAAGGATCTTTGTCGATGTCTTCCGAGGGAGCCTGAAGTTAAGCATCGGACGGAGGTGGAGTTCGTATTGACCTTTCATCAGAATGGGCCACAGGTCTATTGCTCCCAGATAGATGCAGGCGCCAAAGGAATTGGTGGAGCTGGAAAGCACGATTTAGGAGTTATTAGATCTGGTTTCATCTCGCCAAGTGTATCACCTTGGGAGCGCCTGTGCCTCTTGTTAAGAGAAAGGACGGCCGATGCGACGTGCATGGACTCACCGCCGCTTCGAATAAATTTTGACAATTAAGAACAAGTATCCGTTCACTAGGATATGACACTGCTCGACTAGCTTAAGGGAGCATCGGCTCTTTCCAAGATAGATTTGAGGCCCGGGTATCACCAACTTGGTAAAGGAGGTAGATATCCATGACGCGCATTGCTTCGACTCGAGTACGGGCACTATGAATTTCGTAATGCCATTCAGGCTGACGAAACGCACTGCAAAGAACGCTATGGATATGATGAACCTGGTTGTTTTAGCCGCATTTCTGGATCGGGATTCATCGTAGTATTTATGATGATATCTCGTGTAATCGAGGATGGAAGAGGAACACGCACGCGCGCATTTCATGTAGTGTTGCAGATTTTAAGTGGAAAAGCAATTTACGCCAAGTTTAGTATGTGGAGTTTGGTCGGCTAGTTACTTTTCCTTTACATGTATCAATGTTATGATAAGAGTGATCCTTCAAAGATTGAGGTGATTGGATTGGAAACCACCCTGGTCATGAGATTCGCAGCTTGGGTTAAGGTGCTACTATAGGATATTTGTGGGGAAGGGTTTTCTTCGATAGCGCACTTTGATAAATGCTGTTGAGGGAAATGAGGCACCTTTGTATGAGTCGAGCAAGCAAGCAGGAGAGCTTTTTGAGAAGTCAAGAGGGTTTTGACCTGAGGCTCTTGCCTTCGATTCACCTTATATGTGAAAGATTTTTGTGGTTTATTGTGACGCTTTCCTAATATGCAAAGTTAGCTGGGGTAATATTTTCGTGAGGAAGGTCAGTTGCTTATGCAATTAGCAATGATCATTACGGTTAACTATCTGACTTACGATCCTGGAGTTACCGCAGTCTTCGCCAAAGGTGTGGAGGCATTATTTGTACGGAGAAGCTCGTTGATCTACACGGACCATAAGATTGAAGATCCACCACTCGTGGCGACAATAATTTGAGGCAACGTAAGGTGGTGGAATTATTAAAGGATTGCAACGCCAATGGAGTATCACCTTAGGCAAAGTGTGCTGAAGTGAGTTAAGTAAGCTCAGCGTGGTGCTCGGATTTGAGGGCAATGTTCGCCATCTTGAGTCGAGCGGAAGATCTAAGGTCAGTAGACGTGGTAGCCATCGCAGATCAAAGAAAGAGAAACAGTTATAGATGAAGTCCTGAGTGCTCGATGTTGCCAGCGCAATGGTGGATTGGAGGTATGTCCAGCAAATATGGAGTATTATGTTTTCGTAACAGTGGGGCGTTTTAATATATGTGGAGTTAAGGCGGCAGGATTTGGCAAGAGGCACATAGTTGTGCATATGCTATGCATCCTGGAGGTAGTAAGATGTACTCTGGATTTGCGAGCAGCTTTTGGGTGGCCTGGTCTTAAGCGGAGGGTAACGGAATTTGTGTGGGCGTGTCTAACATGTCAGTAAGTCAAGGCTGAACATCGCCAATCACGCTGCAAAGTTACAACAATTGACAAGATCCCACCATAGGGAAGTGGGAAAGGATCACAATGATTTGCAGTGGAGCATACCCTCACACCTACCAAAAAGGATTCATGGCTTGGGTATTGTGACCATCCGAATAAGTCCGCTCATTTCATACCAGACATTTACGGATTTCTCTGCTTTCAGCGCACGCATGGTGATGCTGCAGATTGTAAGGTGTCACAAGTCGTTGTCGATTATTTTGACAGAGACTCAGATTTCCACATCCAGTGTTCGGAAGGCTTTGCATCGTGCATTGCACAAGGTTGATTCTCAAAGATTTAGATTCCATCCTCAATGGATGGATGTTTCTGAGAGGGTGATTCAAGTCTTGGAAGATATGCTAAGTGGGTTGTGTCTTGGATTTGTGAGGTGCAGCGAAGAATCATTACTGCTGGCAGAGTTCAGTGATGCACGAACAGCAGATCTGTGCTAGTATTAAGATGAGCCGTCATGCGCAATGGGCGCAGGTATGGAACGGCGTCGCACTCTCAACGGCCGGACTCGGAGTTGGGGTAGCTGCGCTATTGGGTCCGGAGTTGGTTGCCGAGATGCAGATAAGGTGGAGGAGATTGAGGTGGAGTCCATTTGTCTTTCGAGGAGGAAATCCAAAGATGCATCCTCGGATCGGATGTTAAGGTTTTATGTGAGAAATCACCTCCTTTGGTAAAGGTATTATGTGGCGAAACTATGGACTGAGAGGCAACACAGATTTAAGGATATCACAAAGTAATAAAAGAATATCTCAACTCTTTCTGATTGCTAAATTTCTAGGTTTAAATTTATTTTAAGGGGGTAGAACCAGAATATCCGATTTGGTGGGTTCAGCACTGTAGGCTGGGTGGCTAAGCTGGTAGGTTGGAGGCTTGAGGTATGGGGACAGCCTCAGCTTGATTTTAAATCGCTAAGTTGTTTAAAATAATGCTAGTTATGAGACTAGTTGGGTTGAGTTGGCAATTATGTTAGTAGTAAGTCAAGCTCAGGTCTGTGCAGGTTGAGGTGCCAGGGGAAGTGAGCAGAGAGGTGGCGCCACTTTGTGAGGTGATCAAGCCATGTGTGCCAGCTTGGGGCTCCAAGTTTATGGGTCCAAAATTGGCACTTCTAGGGGAGGGAAGATCTTTGACATGAGCTACATTTGTAGGAGCTGAATTTTTTATTTTAGAGATTAAATGTCGAGTAATAAGGGAAGGGAGTAGTTGGTTTTAAGGTGGTCTCATCTAAAGAAAGGATAATGGATGTGATAATAGATGGATAAAAGTTATCGTGAGAGGAGAGCTGCAGTCAAACTCCAACTGGCAAAGGTGTACCAAATTAGTAGCCAAGGGTCCATCTTTTCTTTTCTGTTTTGTTTTCTTCTTTTCTTATCTTTCTCATACTTTTCTCTTATAGTTTAAAATTCCCTAGCCTTATTTCTCCTCCAAATTCTTCTAAAAGCCGATCCTCCTCGCTCATACTCTCCTTCTCCCATAGCCGACCTACAAGGGTGGTTTCTGCTTTCCCAAGGTGCACCTATAGCCAATAGTCTTCATGAGATCGGGAGATCGGTATTTTCTGGATTTCTCTCTCAGCTTCTATTTTTCATCAAGTTTCTAATCCAACATTGTCTGGTGTCTAATCGGTTTCACTCTCTCGCCTTGGTGCTCTAATCTCGCCAGGCCGCGGCCTACCAGTGCCGATTTTGTGGGAAAGCTTAATGTGTAGGTTGGTGGTGACGCTTTCTTAAAGACTTTTCGGGATCCACGCTTAGTGTAAGTGGTTTTGTCTGAACACTATGATGGTATATATTAGATCCTAATGGCTTGATTTAGTTTAGTTACCAATGGGTTATTTAAACTCAAGAACAAATAAGTAATGAGGTTGGATCTCAGAATCTAACGCAACAGTATAAGAAACGATTAAGTATTCCGGAGTTGGATTGTGGCACTGTCATAGTAGTTTCTAGACCAGAGCGGAGAGTATACAAAGAAAAGCATTAGTACGAACCAACGCAATTTTGGCACACTTCTCTTTACTTATTATGTTAATGTTGTGTGCTCTTAAAGTTTCTAATGACGGCAATGGTTACCAAATTACCCTTGTGGGTAAAGCAGGATGCCGTAAGTTGTTATGTTTCTCGTTGATTATGATCTATGAAAGCATGACAGATTCTGATATACATAATGTATGGCGTTAAGTACAGATCATACCGGGAGTATTGTTAGTATGAACTGTGTTATGGGTAACGAGAGGAGGGGGAAGTATGATCTATCGATCACACAGCGATTTGGCAATGGCAACGTGAGGTTGGCCCTACATATTATAAAATTGTGATTTGGTCTCTGGTTTGGCACTCACCATGGTTTAAAATTACATGAGTTATTTGTAATCTGATTAATGTTAATAAAATTGATATATGTTATTTTAGTAACTTCATAGTCATTAACTGAATTCACACTG
>JAOWAD010000033.1:0-96012 GCA_025698515.1 Gossypium sturtianum
GGTATTACTTTACGTTTCAGTTACGTATTGCTTTGAAAATTTGCTAGCAGAATTTTACCACACATGCTTTATGGTGAATTCTCCACAAAGTCACTCCATATTTTTGTCGGATATTGCTTTTTATATTAATATCTCAATGGAAGGAAAATAAATTCATTGAGAAATAGAAGTAAACAAAAAACAAAGCAGAAAAACATCAGAAAGAGAGGACCATGAAAGTCCAACAATTTTTCACTCTAAGAAGAGGTCCTTCAACGTTTCAGCTTGGCATCTCTACTCTTACATACTGATCTAATAGAAGTTCTTATATCATTATAGAGTCAAAACAGAAGCCGTCAGCAAGGAAAAGGAAAAGTACCTGTAAAGAAAACCCCAGGAGAATGCTCCAGAAATGATGCCATCTTTTCCAGCTAAATCAACCATCTGCAGAACACTTATTGCAGCAGGGCCCGCCTGACAAGCAACAAGTCAGGAATTGGTAACCAATATCTTTGTTAGCAAGCAAAATGCTAGATGGATGAGAAAAAAGAAGAGATTATCCGGCAACTCATAATCAATAGATTGCTAACAGTAAAATTGAGGTTAGAAATATAAGACAAGCATACATATGTTCCAGTTTACTAGATGAAGAAATACTGAGTGGTAAACTTATTGTAAAATGCCCGTTGTTCTTACTTTTCCAGTGGCTATCACAACTTTTAAGCCTCTCGATGATGCTTCTTCAAAGCTCTTGCATTGGTCAAAGAAACTTGACTTTGCTGTTCAGCAGTGTGCCTAAGCGTTAAAGTTACAAAAAGCATTAGATATGGTACTGGAATTAATAAGAAACAGAGATTACAGTGAGGAATAATCCTCACCATCCATATCACAGAAGATGTATTTGAACTTTGGTTTGTAAGAATCGAAGACTACCTTCTTTCTTCTTGTCTTTTAACAAACTACCTGTAAGATTATCTCACTTGAAACGATATATTACTATTATTTATTGTTTAGCTTCAAAATCACTACAGAAATTGCACATACACAAAAGAATATAAACCTCACAGGATAAGAAAAAAAGCTTAAAAGGGTCCAACTATTAACAAACAGGACAAAATAGGATATTACCGTTTGAATTTTCCATATGAGAAGGTTTGCATTAGTTTCAGCATCATATGCACTGCGTATAAGTCCTTTTCCCTTCCATCCAAGACTCTTCAAACAAATTCCTCCTCTTCCTCCATTTCTTCCTCAGCATTTCTCACTGATTTCATGATCAAAACTCCAACAGATGCAGCAACCCATGAACCTGCAAAATGGATAAAAAGGTTGAAGTCACCCTTCAACTACATTAAGTTTTTGGTATCGATGCTAATTTCTTTAGATTGAATCCTTTAGCGGGTTTTTTTCACCCTCTTGTGAAATTCAATCCTACATACCAGTTGTACCTCCCACAAATTTGTATTTCAACTTTTCATACAGCAGGGTCAATCTATAGGATTGCTTTTTGAGTGTATGTTGTGTGTTATCTTCTAAAGAAAAGAGTTCTTGAAATTCCATTCATACCATTAGTATATAAGGTTGTTAAATTATCAACAAACATCTAATATAAATAATATACCCAATTTTTCTATCACTCTCAAGTCTCAATCAAATAATATGCCCAATTATCAACCAACCATAAGGATGCGTATTTCATCAATAAGCGTGTGCCCTCTTTCTTCTGCTTTGTCTTGCAGCAGATCTCAATGGAAATAACAATATCACCCAACATAAGCTGCAGAGAAAGAAAGAAGGACGTGTCAATTGGTTTCACTCACAAGTTATAGAAAACATTTCAGTCAACAGATATACTTACAACAGGAAGATTAAGTTCAGGAATATGTTCCGGACATGGAAAGGACATCAGTAGCATGGTCTTCATCCCTCCATTCCTTATTTAGTTTCTGTATGAACTCATCATTACAAAAGAAGTACAGACAACTCCACGCTGTCAAAACCACCTAAATCTCGAATGGAAGTATCTCTTGTTTTATAATTTGAATCCGTTATACGGTCAAAGCTAACTTCATCGCCATTGGCACATTAAGACGAAGTAACTCCGCAATGCTCTGGAAAATGTACGCAGCAATAAAACAGTGAGAACAGTTGGAATGGCCTATGTAATTTTCTTCTTTCTCTCTCTCTCTCTCTTTTCATTCTCTCAAGAAACTAATATAAAACTCGTTAATACTAGTAATATAAAGAAACCTAAAATAAATAAATAAAAAGCACAAAAATCGTATGATTAGTACTCTTCTCTTTTATTTTCTCGAGAATCAAACAGTAAAGTAGTTAATAGTAGCAATTTTTTCAAAGGTAATTATAGAGGTATGAAATATTATACCAGAAATTTCTGGATCATCAGGTAACTCTTCTTCAATGCAAATGCTAACACTGAGCTCCAACTGCTTCTCTTTACTCTTCCCCGGCCTTCTTCTCATCTTACGATACTCCTTATTCAGACGAGACGAGTCGCATTGGCTTCGATAGCCTCCTCCATCTTCTCGGCACAAAGCGTGGAATCTCCGGCCAAAGAGAAGATTTCGACGAGGAAGGGACAGCGAAACTAGCCGTGCGGCGCGTGGAGATAGATTGAAAGAACGGCGGGAGATGGAGAAGGTAACTGGGGAGCGTTCAAGCGAAAGCGGCGGCGGCGGTGGCGCGTGAAATAGCAAAGGCCATTGCGGAAGAGGGAAGGAGGAGAAAAGAGGAGCGAGGAGCATATAGACGCTTTGTTTCTCTCGTTAGCGAATAGTAGTAATAGAGACAGGTTGCTGAGACAAAATCCGAAATGGTGGGGTTACTTAAAACTAGGACGACGTATTCAAAGTTTAAATTAAAACATTATAGATTATTTTTTAAAAGAATTATATAACTATTCAGCTCCAAGTTACATAAATTTTTATAATAGCCAATTTACACCTAATTGATATAAATTGTTTTTGACTAGTAAGTCATTAAATTTGAAAATTGTAAGTTAAAAGTGTTATTTTTTAGAATGGTTATTTGTATTTATCAATCCCACCAATCAATTTGCATGATATGTCCAAGTAGAATATAGTATTTAATATTTAAATAAATTTGATTATAAAAATTAATAAATTGTTTATAATAAAAAAATTATACCACCTATATTTAAACAATTAACTCATTTCTATATTCAGGAATTGAATCAAAGTTGGGATTATCCTACTCTTTTCTTTTGTTTCACTTTCATGTTTTCAACCAGCTTCATCTTCTCCCCATTTTTAACCATGATTCCATCTCCATAATTATATCCCACCACCAAAAACTAGTCACACTAAAACTTATCGCCCATCTCCCACAATTATGAACATCCTCTTATACTCAAAATTCTTGGCTCTATTGGAAAATTTCACATTATTTTATTATTATATTCTTTGATAAAATATTCAATTTTCCCATATTTCCATGTTCTCCCACTATGATTCACTTACCCATAAACCCCACCAATCAATCTTTCTTCATCAATGGCCTTTGCTACATGGGCATCCCTCATACTAAAAAAGGAGAGGATTCTAACCTGAAAGTATCGAGTGAGTGAAGCTTAACATCAAAGGTTAAAGCTATAGAGAAATTAATTTAAGTGTGAGAGAGAGGAAAAATAAGATTAGAGAAGAGAAATTAGAAAGTTTCTTTTTGTATAAAACAAAATCGAGAAGAGAAAAGAGGGAGGAGAAGAGTTGACTAATGCTTTAGGTCAAATAGGGCCAGTGACAATGGCAGCTAGGGTTATATTTGGGATTATCAAGATGAAAAAGAAGATAAAAGAAAAAGAAAAGAAAAAGAAATGGTAAAAAATAAAAGAAAAAGGAATTTTTGGGGGTTAAATGTAGATAAAACAATAAGAATTAAATTGCTATCATTCTAGGCACTACAAAACCATGATCGCTATGGGAAAACACAAATTCGATTATTGTGGTTGTCACTCGATCTATTGTCGATTCCCTTCCTGAAACACATGCTTGAGTTTAATTTTCCAATCACAAGCAACTAGTTTTTATGCTCCATAGAACAACATTATCATAATCTATCTCACCCTTCATACGAATAAGATCCAAAGTTGCTAAATTGTTCGTTTTCAAGATCACCCACCTTAGCTACATCTTCATTGCTAGCATCAATCCATCATAGATACTCCATAATTCAACCTCAATAGTACTACAAATCCTTATATTTTACGTGCAAAACTCAAGCTGTCGTGCACCATCTATGTTCACTTTAGTCCATCGATTTGGGGCGCTACCAAAAAATTTGATGCCATATCATCTCCTTTTCTCTGTTATCCAACCCATCTATATTATGATCAGCAACACAAAATTCTTGAATCAATCGTCGCGTCTTGTCTAATGTACTTTCCCACTCAGAAATACTCATTAAAAGAACTTGGTTTTGTAGTAGCCATAGACACCATCATATCAGGCCGAAAACCACATCCCAATTGTCATCATTCAAAGCAAAATATTCCAACCTTGTTATATTGGCATGAATCCAGTCAACTAAATTAAGGGCTAAGAACTCGTTCAATCTGTCATTCTTCACCACTCGGCTCCAAAGACTCGCTGCTGGTAAGCACCTTCGCAAAATATGATATATATCCTCCACTCTGGATGCATATTGACTACACGAGGATCCGTTGTAATATGTCTTCGCCATCTTTCAGCATTTATCAACAGGTTGCCATGAGGCACAAGCCAAAGAAATACTCTCACCCGTTGTGGCCCCCTAATCTTCCAAATCGCCTGCACTGTTTATCACTACCCCGACCAGGTTCCTCACTCAACAATTCATATGCTGACTTAGAAGTGAACATGGATCCTTTGTTCCATCTCCAACCAGGTGTATCATCAATATCATCATTCACCATAAGCAACTTAATTGCTTTGATATGTGCAATAAAAGACAACGGCATCATAGATTTGAGGACATCCAATTCCTACTGTAACAACTCGTTTTTCAGTGGTGTCGAAAATAATAATTTTGAGACCACAATTTCTAAGAGTGAGTCCATAAATATTATTATTTATATTTATGAGTAAAATGTAGTGTTATATTAAATTATGATATGACAATTTTACTAAGTGAGCGATTAGTTAAAAAGTACAAGTGGTTTGACCTAAAGTAGTGTTAGAAAATGAGGTATTGGGACCTCATTTTCATAAACGAGCCTGTAAATATTTTTTCTTAAATATTGACAAAGTTTTATATATATTAATTGAATTTTGGATAGGTAATTTTACGAATTAATGATTAATTAAGGTATAAGGACTAAATCGTAAAAATCGTAAAAATTAATCGTTATTGATTTTTATTAGTTAAAATGCTTGATTAATAATTGTTTAAGGTCTAACTGGCAATTTTACCACCTTTTAATATGGTTGGACAGTAGTGCTAGTTTTCTTAATTTTATTAGGTTAAAATGTAATATTATTAAAACATTAAAAACATAAAATAAACTTACCTTCATTTATTTTGCTTCACCATCAGCGAATGCTCAAACCTACCATTTTTATTCAGTTGAAGTTTTCGTCCCTTGCATGTGTTCATATTTAAGGTCCGTTTTTCATAAATTTTATGTTTTTATATCGTTGTAGTTTAATTTAACTAATACGGGTACTAAATAATAAAATTGTTAAAATTTGAAATGTTGTCATTGATAGTTTTGATTTTTTTTTTGTTAAAATAGCTTGGTTATAAGCTTAGATTTAATTATGGACTATATTGTAAAATGAATTTTGTTAGTTTTGAACTTAGAGACTAAAATAAAATATTTTGAAATTAACATGAAATTTCTGTAATTTTTAAATTTAGAGGGTTGTACAAGAATGGAATTGAAATTGAATTGAAAAATGAAGCTTAAAATTTAAAGATATAGCTATTTGGTTTAGGGACTAAATTGAATAAAGCGTGAAACATTAGGGAATTTTGTAAAATGAAATAAAATTGATATATTGTGGTAATAAGCTATTAAAATATATTCAGAATTGATAAATTGAAATGAATTATTATAGATCGCGATATGGATCAATCGGATGATAATCGAAAAATAAGAGAAATTACAAATTAGTCCTCAACTTCTCATTGGTTATTTGTTTTCTAGGTAAGTTCATATGGAACTTATTTTATTCTATTATTATGTTTGAATTGTGTGCTTATACTTATTAATTTTTATATATATAAGTGTAATTTTTATTAATATGACATTTATCGGACTAAATTGTAAAATAAGAAATTTAAATGATAATAGTGAATAGATGAGTAGTATTGGTGATTGAAGTTGTGATATGATTGAATGATGTGTGTATGATGATAAATCATCGTAAATGTATGTGAATTGTTATCGAAATACGAAAAGTGAGTATCGACTATAGAAATTGAAAATGGATTGAATACGATGAATAAAGCCGTGTGAACTTAGTGAATAGCTAGGATACAAATGACATGTCATTAAGGTTTAAAAGTAGCAGGTATTATGTGCGGTGTTGGATACCTTCACGATGGCTAAGATCCTACATTTGTTGTGGATTCTCCATGGCTCGTGTGAAGCGACATCGTGTAAAGTTAATGCCCTTATTTATAGCTCACATGAAAGCAAGGATATTCTGACTCATGTGAGCAATCTTATCCAGTGTATGCGAAGTATATTTACTATAGTTCTCTAAGCAATAAGCAGTTGTGAAAGTGAATTAGTATAAAGGTTCAAAGGCGTATTAAATGTTGTACATGAGTTGAGTATGGTACTTGTGTTTCAATTCTTGAGTATATTAATTGTCGGGGTAAGTTTGTGTGATCTTTATTTGGACTAGTATTTGTTTATGCCATGTTGTGTGTTTATAACTTGTAATTAAATCGTTATGAAATAATGAATTGGTCGTGAAGGACAAATTTGTAAAATGTTATATGATTGTTGAAAATGATGGTTCATGAGAATGTATATGGATATTGGTACATGCATGGATGGGGTGAAATTTATTAAATTTCATTCACCAGAAACCTACCAATTTTCAAGATGGAGAAATTAGTAGACTTGTGACAAATTTTTAGATGGTATCCTAGCATTTCTGAGTTGAGATGTCTTATGGCGTTTGAAGATCTATCTCTTATCTTGAAGCGCACTTTGAATCACTCAATTTTGAGTTAGGGAGCTCAAGTTATGACAATTTTAGTGAAGCTGCCTGCGAGCAGGAATTTATAGACAGGATTATGGCGGGGAATTACGAGTTTGGGCTTTTAATTCGAGTTTAAATCATATTGGGTTGGGTTTTAGGCTTAATTTTTATTAAATATGAGCCCAATATTATATTTATCAGCTCTTATTGTTTTATTATTTGAATTTTTAATAATTATTAAGTAGTTTAAGTTATTTAGAAGTTTTATGTCAACAAGAAAGTTTAGTTTAAAACTACTTCTTATTTAGATTAATTATAATTCTAGTATACTTAAGAGTTTTATTTAGATTTATTTAGCTAGCCTATATATAGGCCTTTGCATTGTACACAAATGACACAATTGATTATTATTCAACTTCTCTTTTGAGTTGATAAATTCTCTTTGAGTTTTCCTTTGAGAATTTCTCTTGAGTTTCTTTTAGAAGAGTTTTAACAATCTTTTTTGATTATAGGGATCATTTTCAATTTTTTCTTACCAAGTTTTCTTTCTTGGAGGGGAAATTAGAGTTGTTTGAAAGGGGTTGTGGATTCTTCGTGTTTTCCAAGGCTTCTTAGGACTTCTACATACCACGTTCTATCTTTTCATCTATCTTATTTATTCCATTCCTTATTGTTCTAATAGTAGATTTATTATTCTATTTTAATTATCTTAGTTATTTATTTTAATTATTTTATCTAACTTGGATTTGATTGCATTTTAGGTTGTGTCAAAATCCAAGTTTCTTTCCTAACATCTAAAGCATTAAGTCAAATCTGCGATTTGAACAAACTTTATGATTAAACTTAAGCGTTCATCAGCCTCATTACGTATACGGTATGTTACATGATTATGATAATGTCAAAGGGATTGGTATGGATTAAATTGTTATGTTGCCAAGCGAGCATGGTTTGAATGTGATATGAATAAGAACTTAAGTATATACATATATAAGTTGAGTAAAAATTGGATATCATATGTTATGCTATATTGAATTGTTGTGCATGTATATGTGAATTGCTTTATAAAAGCTTGATGTATGAGAAAACTAAAAATTTGATTATTTCATGGAAATGTATATAAAGTGTGAGGATGCCAAAAGATTTTCATACTTAGCTACATTATGTTTCCATTGCTTAATTGTTAATTTATCAAGGTAAGTTAAGTGATTTTTATATGGACTTGCTAAGCATTCATAATGCGTATCTTGTTTTCTTTTCTGTCTCTGTATAGGTCATTTCGCGGAACGCGTCGATTGAATCAACTCGGAGCTCACACTATCGACCATTGATTGGTAGTCTTTTCTTTATTCTGAGACTCGGTTATGTGGCATTTATATAGGATTGGATTTATACTTATGTTGTACTAAAAAAGAAGTCGATTTTAGGTAATGGTTGTATGAAATTTTAAGGAATGTATGTTAGATGATAATAGCTATGTTTGAAGCCTAAATGGTAAAGTTTGGTATGAAATAAAGTGAGGTTAATAAAGTGAGATTTTGAAAAGTTATTTTGATAAATTGAGAAGTTGTAACATAAGTTTATATGTATATTTGAATTGGATGATTAGTTTGAAAGTTTCTTAGATCTTGATTGTGATGGTGCCAATGAGGCATATTGGTTAGATGATTACTGGGTTGATATGGTATGTTTTTTTATTGTTTTGAATAGAGTATCAGTTGCCAATTTGTGTTTTGAAAGTTGTCATTTTCAGTTGAAATTGAATTATGTGTCAAATGGTCTATTTTATCCCACATGAGTTGACACATAACAGTGTGTATCACCTGCAGACCCAGTGACACGACCATGTGCTCACTTTGGTAATTAGGAAGCATTTAGACTACCACGACCACGATGGGTTACCACGGTCTAGATACGACGACCATGCTACTCCACTCAACACGAGTCACAACTTATCACACGGCTTAGATACACGCGCGCATGACCCCTGTTCTTTGAAATTTCAATATTTTTTTGTTAAGTTTTCAATTAAGTCCATATTTGTTCTAGGTTGGTTTCAAAGCTTTTGTTTATAAATCATATTATGCTTGATTATGAAATGTTTTATTACTTAATTGAATATTTAAATTTGGATTTATATGTGATATGTTTTTAATTGTTGTAGCATCCTATAGCTTCGGTTTGCAACCGGAATGGGTAAAGGGTGTTACACCCACTCTCCATTACCATTAACCATACTACATTGACACATCATGGTTGGCGATAAAAATTCAGATTCAAGCATACAATATCTAATTTACCATATTTATTTAACCACTCCTCCCAAAAATCCACCATCTTGCCATTCCAAATCACACAATTTTTGTGACTTGCCAAATTTTGCTTAAGCCTTTCCATAATCTCAAGGCATTGCTTATGCATAAGGTAAGTGAAGTGCTGAAGAACTTGCACCATAGTTGATTCATTGTAGCGAATAAGATTGAATCCTATATTTATCAAGAAAGCATCATTTTGTTTGCTCAAAATCTTGAAGCCTAGTCCCCCAATTTCAATTATTTTGCACACCTCTTCCCATCTGATTAGACTAATCTTTCGTTTCTCATCAATTGCTCCCCACACAAAAATTATGGATTATTATTTCCATTTCCAAGCAAACACCTTTTGGAACAACGAGTTGATTGCATCACATAAATAGAGTATAGTGACAATATTATTTTTGCAAGGATAATTCTTCCGACCAAAGAGAGTGCTCGCTTTCCATCTAGCTAACTTCTACCTCATATTATTGATAAGATAGTGGAAGGTAGCCTGCCGTGTTCCGTCGATGAAAAAGGGAACTCCAAAATGTTTACCAAGATTTGCAACATAATTATAACCCAATTATGCTTATTGATGCGCCTCAATTTGTTGTGGCAAACTAGGCTATTTTCGGTACTTAATGAGCTTGATTTCAATTCATTTTATTTTTATTTGTTTCATTTTTGTTTTAGTAGCTTACATAATTATTAGAAAAATAGGAATTTTTACGCATTTTCTAGTGTTTGACGATCTGTTAGGCCAACTCGGGCCTTAAAATGACTAACGGGTTATTTGAGTGTGTAGGGTCCCATTTTAGGCCCCAAAACACAAGGGCGAAAACCATGTCACGAAATAGGCATCCGATGTCGCGACACTGAAGATCGAAGTGAAAAGAAAAATCACGGAGCAAAGCAGGACATCGGGTTGCAATCCGAAACCTAATGTCGTGACACGCCTCCTATGTTGCACGCGGCACTGGGCGACATCATGGTGTGATCTTGACATGAAAAACCATATTTTAGGAAAATTTTATTGGATTTTATTTGTAACACCCCTAACCTACATCCGTCATTTGAAAGCAGAGGGTTACGGGATGTTCACAGGAGTTCTGAGAAAATTTGAGATAATTCCACTATTTACTTATGTTCATATCAAAGCTGTCCACTTGAGTCGTAGTCACTAAATTATTTATATCTAGAGCTGAGAATTCTAAATTAAGATCAAAGCTTAATGTTTTTAAACTAGACTCAAATATATTTCTACCATAAAAATTTCAGAATTTATAATTTAGCCAATAAATGCAGTATAATCTTCAAATTTATCACTGTTCTCTTTGTTTGTGACTTTGACCTTTCTTCACTAAAATTAATTATCTCTTAGTACGAGATTTGGATGATGTTTCCGTTTGTTTCTATTGAAAACAGACTCATTAATAATTTAAAAATATAAATTTAAACCTCTAATTATTTTTTTTAAAAAAATTTTGATGATTTTTCAAAGTCAGAACAGGGGAACCCGAAATCATTCTGACCTTGTCTCACAAAAATTATTATATCTCATAATTTACAATTCCGTTCCTTACACCGTTTCTTCTATGAAAAACTATACTAAATAAAATTTAATTTAATGTTTTATTAAAGCTCTACTTCTATTTCCACAATTTTTGGTGATTTTTCAAAGTTGAACCATTCTTCTTTGTCCGAAACTATTTTAATGTTAATTTTACTCTTTCATGATTCTTTGTATTAACTTTTATTTAGACATACATAATCATTATACTTTTAGGCACCTCTTATGCATATTAGACTACTATTTTACCTCTCATCATTCAATCACATTAACAATATAAGGCAAATCATGCAAATACCACAATACCAAAGCATAAACCAAATAAATGACTAATATCTACATAACACCTATAGACTAACATTTAATCAAAATAACCTATACATGCCATTATAACCAAAATCAAGTCATCCATAATTACCGATAGAACCAATGGATAGTGTGATATAGCTCGATAAGCTTCCAACCCGTTCGAGCTTAGGATAATCTATAAGGTAAATAAATAAAACAAACACGTAAGTAATGAATGCCTAGTAAGTTAAGTATAATTTTTAATCATATTAATTCTTTTCAAATATAAAATTATATATATCCAAATATTTCCATCTTTTTTTTTTCTAGTACTCATAAAACTATATTCATTAATTCATAAGGTGAATAAGTCCATAGTATCACACACATAAACTTATTACCCAAGCTTAGTAAAATTTTATATAACTTTAACTCTTCTACATTTATTCCATATGCATATCATATAGCCATGATTGTAAGTTAGTGCATTTAACCAAGCTTTTTTCGTATTGAACACATAATAAGTCATTTCATAAGAAATTCCATAATTTAAGCCTTATCATTCTTTCATGAGTACTAACTTATTTTCACTTAAATACTTACCATTCCAGTACTTCAAACAAATAAATATAGTACTATTCAATCAATAGCTTGGCACTTGCCTAATCATCAAGCAACAACAATAGTTAGCATACTTGCACATCTTACATATAAATTCAATATTGATAAACTTATTTTCACTACATATCACCCTTGGGTTTATTACTCATCACCATATACATAATTTCCTTGTATCAACATATCAAAGTTAATCACATATTTACATGTCACTTTCAATATATCAAGTAAATATTATTACCAAGTATTTCAGGCATATCTGGTAATAACCATAAGTCTTTCAATATTAATTATATATATATAGATCATTCTTAGCACATACAATTCTCATCAATTTACTATCTCAAATAGATTATCACAATTTAATACACAATCATTTAACAATATCAATGCCCATTTCATGAACTCATGATTCATACATCTCATTTATATCATTCAATTCAATATCTCATTCCAATTCATATTCAATATCATTATATTATCAATTCATTTGTTTACCCCTATTAACTTGGGCTCGGACTCGGGCGGATACATGGATCAGCAAAACACACAGTTTGGCACGAGTGCCTCATCGGATAATTCGAAGTAATAAGTTGACATTCAGTGTCTCATCGGCCTTGCCAAAGTAAATTGGTACCCATTACCTCATCAAATTTATCCGAAGTAATAGTTTGGCCTTGATGTCTCATCGACTTCGAAGTCGAAGTAATCACTGAACACTTCAATCCTATGGCATACCAACTATATCCAGACTCGGCCCGTCTGATTAATAGGGTTTCAATTCACTTTTCAATTTCCACAATTTTCCAATATTCAAATATCACAATTCGGATACATTCAATTCAATAACAATAAATATTCCTTATACCATTATTTTCATGAATTTTGTGTATATTTATTTTGATAACAATTCATAATCATGAATGTAAATAATTATCAGACAAGTTTCATATGCATGAATTTTCCATGTCACTAACCAAGTCTTTCTGAATCGGAGAACGACTTACGGATATGAGTACATCGTTCTCTTTGTGCCATAACCTAATTATGGTCTTTTCATTAAAATGCCATAGCCACCTATGGTCTTACATTTAAACATTGCCATGGTCAACCATGATTTATCAAATCAATTCATCCTTTGCTACAAACGATGGTACTCAAATCCTGCATTCCATTAAATTCGAACATTTACTTTAATTTCATTATATAATAATATTTCATGTTTTTTTAACAAATAGTGGCATATTTGTAGAATTTGTAGAAATTTGGGGACTAGTCTATTAATTTCTCTTTTCCCCATTTTCTTGAGTTTCTTGATCTATAATATAAAATTACTCATTCATTAGCATCTAATTTAATTCTAATTCACTTTACAATTTATACCCTTCAATTTTCAAAATTACACATTTACCCCAAATTTCACAGTTTTACAATTTAGTTCTTGATCAATTAACACATCAATTGAACTATTTTTCTCAATTAACACTTTATATAATTATTTTAGGCTACCATACAGCCATTTATATTCAAATTTCAATACCAAACCCTAATTCTTACTTTTCACAAATTGGTCCTAAAATCAATATCTATCAAAATTACTTAATAAAATCATCAATTAACAAAATTAAAGCTTCAAATCCATGTTAATTAATCATAAACATCAGCACTCATCAATGGAAACTTTCAAAATCACCCATAAAAACAAAAACTAATAAATTAGATAGTTGGACCTAATTGCAAAAAGTCTTAAAAATACAAAAATTACAAGAAAAGGGCAAGAAATAAACTCACATGCATTAAAAATATGCAAAACCAGCTTGAGAGCTCTTTCCCATGGCTGTTTGGCCGAAATTATGAAGAAGAATGGCCTAGAGACTTTTAGATTTCAATTTAAAATTTAAAATTTTGATTTATTTACTATTTTGCCATTAAATTGGCTATATTTTATTATTTTCCTTACTTATGTCGCCTCATCTCTTTTCTTTAGGTTTAACTGCTCCTTAAGTCCCCCCCCTTATTTATTTATCAAGCCATTTAATCATTGTTTGTTTAATTAGCAAGTTTTGCACCTTTTTCAACTTAGTCCTTTTTACTTAATTAACTATCTAAACGTTAAAATTTTCTGACGAAACTTTACTACTAACTTAATGACGCTCCGTAAATATTTATAAAAAAATTTATGGCTTGGTTTATGAAATCGAGGTCTCGATATCTCGTTTCTGAAACTAATTAACCTAATAATTCTTTTAAAATACAAAATTCACTAATTCAAGAATATTTCTAAAATTATACTTAACTCATAAATTATAATTAATATAATTTTCAAACTCACTCATCAGATTTAGTGATCTCGAATCACTATTTCCGACCTCTTTGAAAATTGAGGAACATTACATTATTTCTTATGCACTTAAAGTATCAAGGGTATTTTAGGCACCTACAACCTTAATATTTTCCTATATAAACACGTTTGTAACCCCATTAGAGGAGTTAGACTTAAACAGTTTTATTTAGTTTTTGGTTTTAGTTTATTTTTATGTTTGCTTAGGCGAAAATTTTTCTGTTCAATGTGAGAGCGATTGCAAGCGGGGATTGCTCGAAGCAGCGCTTATATTTATTCATGAGCTTTCTCCTATCTCTTATTCTTTTATTTATATTTTTGCTAACTTTGATCAATTAGCGTTTATATGAATAATTGAATAAATTATTATACTTTATTTATATCTAGCATATTTTTGGTTGTGGAATTGTTTAATTGATTTAGTAGTTTAACAAGCGAATTGGAATTAGTTAGCGAAATAACAAGGGTTTCTTATACGAATTAGTTGGTATAATTTCATGTGTGCTTAAACTCTAGGATTCATGACCCTAAGAAGTAATATAGGTAAGCGGATCAAGAGGCGAGGTTATCAAGTAAATCGTGGATTTATCGAGTCAAGAAAGTGAGTAGAGAGGTAGCGTGTCTTTGGTCAATTAGTTAGCGATAAAGTAGAAAGGTAATCTTTGTCTAGTTAATAATTAATTCATCATCAAAACCCGAGTTCTTCTATTAATTACAATCATTGAAGCAAGTTAATCTTCTACCCATTAATTGAACTCAGGCTAAAGCTCGCATCGTTGACACTAGGAATAGGAAATTTCATTAGGTTATTTTCACGTTAATTAATATTTTAATTTTGCATCAACACTACTAATTCGATACTCAATTAGATTAGTAATTATTTTACGTAATTAATTTAATAATAAATTTCTCCAATTTACAATTCTTTGGAGTACGATCTTGGAATACTTCTGGATTATTTCGTTGTAACATTTTACTATATTACAATTTGACCCATATACTTGTGGACATCGTTGCTTAGTTTTATTTTCCTTTTCTTTGTAGTATTTCTAGTCTAGACATTCACTCATCGGTGGTGGTCACTTATCAAATCCTTCATCCGAATAGTGACATTCTTGAGAAGTATATAGTAGTCTTCTCATTACTCATTCTATGGCTAGAAAAAATGTAGAAAGATTTCATCACTTGATGTACCACCATCATTTGATCCATAGTAACCACGCAAACAACACAAGATCATTTGCAAAAAATAAATGGGAAATAGGTGGACTAGGTCTTACAAGCTTTGGTTTCAGTTGCCACTTCCCACTTCCTTTGAAATAGACTAAGTTAACCTCTTTATACAAAGCATAAAGATGTATGGAGACAACAGGTCACCCTATGGGATTCCTCTCGAAGGCTAAAATTCTTTGTCAAACTCTCATTCCATAAAAGTTGCATAGATGAAGAGCTAATAAATTTATGATAACTTTACGAAGTTGTAAAGGGATACCCATATCCTCCAAAGTACCAATCAAGCTTATTGTATGCTTTTTCAAGGTCAACCTTAATCGCCATCCACCCACCTTGCTTGATTTCTTCCGTATGGAGTGGATAGTTTCTTAAGCAATTATAATATTGTCTATAATACTCTGACACAGGCTGTATATCATCTTGAGATAGGGCACAGAAATTTTTAGCCTAGCTAGTAAGGGTTCGCAATGTTTTGTAAGCGAGGTTTGCCAAAAGAATTTGACAAGGAGTTCGCTAGAGATTTGGTAAAGCATTATGCACGCTAAAAAAAAAGGGCAATGGGGTTCACCAAATTCATTGCAAGTTAGGTTTGCCAATTGGTTTGGCAAGTGGAGTTCACTGATTGGTTTGGCAAGTTGGGGTTCGCGATGGGTTTTTGCTGGTAGAGATGCACTTGATCTAAGTGAGTCGGACTTAAATTAGAAAATTAAGATATTGTGTATCTAGGATACTTTTCGTGCATGTAACTCTTTTCCTAAGTCAAGTTGGGTGTCTTAAGATTACCAAGTCACTTAGTGCCTACAAATACAACCCTTATTCCATAAAAATCCTCTCATCGATTATTCTGTTGTAAAGTCTCTGTTCAGAACCAAGTTCTTAGAAACCAAGGTAAGTCTTTGTCTTGTTAGGGTTGATTGTCTAGGAAGCTAGATTCGCTCATATATTTGTGTATGCTTTGTTTGTTTAGTAATTTGTGTATATTCATGTATGTTGCGAATCAGCTGGACCATCTACCAGCAAGGATAAAGGCAAAGCTAAACTTGTTTAAAATTCTCAACTTTTCGGTGAGTGTTTTGGAATCACCATACGTATGTGTAAACCTCTATGTTTTTTGAAAATTATGGTTTTAAAAAGAGTGTTGGGGTTAGCTACTATGTGTGTCTTGTTATGTTTTCCAAGAACTTTGGGTTTTTTAAACTAAGTTCCAAGAGTAAGCTTTTCTATAAAACTTTGTTTTCAAGTTGTGTTTTTAAGTTATCTTTTTCTTAAAGTTATGTTTTATGTGTGCTCCTATGTGAGCCTATGTTTTAAGATATGTTTTTAAAATCTGATTTTATAAAGCATGTTTCACTAACTTTTGTCGTGCTCTATATGAACAAGTTTTTTTATGCTAGCTCCTTATGCGAGCTTATATGTTGGATATAATGGCATGCCATAGGATTGTGAGTACTCACCTATAAGCTTTGTGATTTGGATGTTGAGGAGGCTAGGACATGTGGAGAGACAAGGGAATGTCGAGCTATGCTCTATTCACAGGGGCATGTTGGCGTACAAGAAACTGTTTAGCTTATTTCTATACTTATGGAACATGTTAAGGACTCTCTAAGTCACAAGTCAGACGCTATAAGGAGATCCGCTTATCCACCAAAAGACAAGTGCAAGCGATTATGAACAAGTTGTTGTAAAACTGTTATTAACACATAAGAATAAGAACAAGCACATGTACATGTTATATTTTAAGTTTAGGAACAAGCCAAACTTTTAAGTATGATTTTCAACAAGCACATCTGAATCTGTTTTACAAACTTATATGTTTCCTGACAAGCAGGTTCTGCGAACTCGGTCTTGCACCTTCACAGCGAACCCAACACACGAAACGGTTTTCAGACTAAGTTTCCCTCTATTTTAAACTCCGTATTTTAGACATACTCTGATGTTTTCTGAATATTCACTAAGTTCTCAATAAACTCACCCACTCTTTTCTTACTTCGTAAGAAAGTAGGTCGCGGATGGCAGTGGCGAGGCAGATGACCTAGGCGAGGCTAATTCCTGAACAGATATTTGTGAACCTGGGAATAAGGCGATGGGGTTAATTTTGTGGGCTTAGTTTTATTATAGTTGCTACTATTGTTGAAACAAGTTCCTTAATTTTAATTTTATTTATTCTGCGAATCCTTGATAATAAACCATTGTTGTTGATTTCTTCTTCTCGGTATAAATAAAGTTTGATGTTTCCTTATTTTTTCCTTGCATGCGTGCCATATTGCATTCTTTTAATTTTGTCAAGTATGTCTTAACCCCACATGTAGTTAGTTATGCTGCAAAATATTGTTTCATGTGACCCCTGTATGTTGCGACCCGCAATATGCATGCGAACCCTCAGAAGTGATAACCTACCATTATCGAACCCTAAAAAAGTGTGAGAACCCTTGTATGAATGAATCCTTTTGTTGCGAAGCCTGTATTATATGCAAACCCAGATTTGCATGTTTACGTGCGAACTTAGGAAGTATGCAAATCTCTAATATTTTGCGAACCCATGTTTTTGTGTGAACTCATGCTTTATGTTGGTACATTGTTATGCGAACCTATGCCGTAACATGTATGTGAACCTATGCCGTAACATGTATGTGAACCTATGCTACTGTGCAAACCTTAATAATAATTTCTTTGTACTTGTATTTATGTTTGAGTATGCGTACCCTAAAATACCCTTTTATATCTTTCATGTGAACCCTTAAGTTACAACTTAAATGACATGCAAACCCTATATTTGTTTGTTTGTAAGCTCGCATATTTTACATCCTATGTATGATTTTATTCCGTTGTTGTCTTATAACTTAACACATTATATGTTGTTTTTCTGTGGTGCGTTGGAGGTTAGGTTGGGAGTTAATGGAGAGTCACTCCAGTGGCTAATGCAGCTCACCAGATTCGGGTTGAACCAATTTAACTGGGTTTGGGGTATGATAGGAACAAAACTTGCTTGGTTCGGGAATACCCATTTGGTAAAAAAGGCTTCAACTTGCTAACAATAAAATTCGCCACTGTCTTATAAATGATCGTACATATGTTGATTAGTCGAAGTTGCTTTATCAAATATGGAATAGGGACCTTCGGTATAAGCACAATTAAAGTTTTATTAGACCGTCTGTAACAACCCGATAGTCAGGGGTGTCAGAAAATGTATTTCTGGGACTCTATTTTCGTAAACAATTAAATATTTACGAAGTTAGTTGGGTAGCTAATTAATTTTTGGATTAGTGAATTTTGTAAAATTAGGAGTTATTAAGGTACAGGGACTAAAGCGCGTAAGGGTTAAAAGTTTATTTATAAATTGAAATAAACTAAAAGGGTTGAAGTAGCTTGATTATGCCACTTAATTAATGATGGTGAGTGGTGGCCGGTTAAAGCTTAATGAATTTTCATGTGTATTATATATATTAAGTTAACTTTAATGTATATATATTATGTATGTTTTATAATAATAATAATAATAATAATAATAATAATAGTAATGGTTATAATAAAATCAAAAAGAAAAGAAAGAGAATGTTTTGTTCTCTGTTACATGCAAATAAAAAGAAAAGAAAAAAGAGAAAGAAATGGCAAGAAGATTCACACACGGGGGTTTGTGATTCAAATTCAAATTGGTTAGTGCAATTTAGTCCATATACTTGTAATTTTTACGTTTTTGGAATCCCAGTACTTAGGGCTACCCAACCCATATTGTTATTTTTAGTATTGTTCAAAATTTTAGATGTTAACATTGTTGAATAGTTTAAGTATTAGGGATTAAATAGATATATTTTTAAGTTAGAAATGGAAAAAAGACTAAATTGTGGAATTAATTGTTGATTTTGAACAATATGGACTAAATTGTAAAAAAAAATTGAAATTAAGGGGTCAAATTGGAAAGGAGGAAGCAAAATGTGGTTTAAAGTGAAATTAGTATAAAAATATGAAGTTAATTGTGAAGGTTAAAATTAGTCTTGGTTTAGGGACTAAATTGAAGAATAAGCAAAATATAGTGTAAAAATTGAAATTTAATGTGAAGTTGAAATGTGTAATATTAATGTGATTTAATTGTTTTATTCCGTAGCTAACATCGTATCGGAATCTTCGAGTAAAAATGGGTAGGGTAAAATCGACGTCGAATAGCTCGAAATTCACGGTTTGTGTTTCTATAATCCGAATTAAATAGTAGATTATTACATATATAATTGTTTGCATATGGTAAGCATTTGAGGTGAGTACTTTGGCACTTTGGGATTGAATTAAATTCATAATTAAAATGAAATGGATTGATTTTGTATATTATGAAATATATTGATTATGAATATATGTGTAATGAGAAAAATGTGATTATTATCAAATTGAATATATGCTTACATGTGATGATATACATTCATGAAATTGAGACATTGGTTGTATTGAAAAGTGAAATAAATCCCTATTAATTGTATTGGGTTGAGTCGGATATAGATGGCATGCCATAGGATAGAAAGAGTTTAGGTATTACTTTGACCTTGAGTCGATGAGGCACTAGGTGCCAATTTGTTTCGGTTTAACCGATAAGACTTTGAGGTGTCAATTTATATAGCCATTTGGGCGCAATTATTACCAGATTTATCCCATGAGAGCCTTTGGGTGCCAAACTGGTGTGTTGGTTGGATCCGTGTATCTGTCCGAGTCCGTGTCGTGTTAATATAGGAAAGTAAAATAATAATTTATGTGATTGATATTGGAATGACAAAGATGAGAAATGAATATGAGATGAGAAAATATTGAAATGGAAAATATGAGAAATGATTATGAGATGAGAAATGAAATATGAAATGATGAATTGAGATGTGAAACTTGAATGAATTCAAGTATTGATAAAATATATGAATCATGCCATTGCATGAGATGATGTATTCAAATGTTAAATGAAATGCCATTGATATATACTTATATATTTGAACATGTGAAAATCTTAGTAGATGTGAATAAGGAATGAGCAAAAAGTATACTATTGAACTGAAACACATGAACATAGCTTACTTGTTGCATTTTGCATTTTAAATACTTATATCAAGTTTATGTTATTCGGATTATAGAAATACCACTGAGTTTTACTCAGCGTAAGGTTTTGTTTTAGTGCGTAAGCTAGGTGCTGTTTGATTTATCGCTGACTCAGTATCAAATCACAAATCCCGAGCTCAAGTGTGCTGATATTTCATTTTGTAATGGCATGTACCTAGGGAGTCTTTTGTTGATATTGTTTATAAGATGTTTTTAACTTAGTTGCTAGTGAAATGATGGTTAAATATGTATATGGTTGTGGTTAGTTACTAGTGAAATGATTGGTTAAATGTGTATATGGTTGTGGTTGAGGCTATGTTGGTATGTTAGCTTTGGTTTATATTTTGGTATCACGATAGTTTAAAGTTTGGTAGCTTAGCTTAGTGCTTGGTATGTGCTTAGCTTCATATTGGTAACTCTAGAAGTTGAAAGTTAATTCAAATATAGTAAATGTGATATGAATGAAAGTCTTGAATGTTTGATGTGTTATTGATGTATTTGACATATAAAATATGGCACCAATGAGGGTACATTGTTTTGGCATATTAGGTGATGAATTTGGTGTATTTTGGGCATGTTTAATCGTGTTTTGAATAGGTTAAATGATTAGTAATTGAGTTGCTTACTGCCAAAGTAAATAGGAAATGGTAAACTTGAGTTTTAAGGTACTTTTGGGTGCACACGGCTTGGCCACACGAGCGTGTGTCACAGACAGGCAACACACATGGGCATGTGTCACACACAGGCAACACACATGGGCGTGTGACCCAAGTCAGAGAGTTACGGCCTAGCCACATGAGCATGTGTCTCAGTCGTGTGAGGCACATAGCCTGGCCACACGAGTGTGTAACCCCTAAAATCAATTTTTTTTAATTATTTCCTAAACTTCCAAGATTATTTCAAATTAGTCCTTGCCTGAGGCACACAGCCTGGCCACACGAGTGTGTAACCCCTAAAATCAAAATTTTTGTAATTATTTCCTAAACTTCCAAGATTGTTTCAAATTAGTCCCTGCCTGTTTTCAAACTACTTTTATGGTCCCGTAGACTCGAAATAGGGGTTGTAAGAGTAATTTTTATTCTGTATTGGGGTGGATCAGCAAACCTAAATTAAGTGCATTCCACTAACATCATCAATGATAAATTAAAAAGATAATCGTAGACGGAGTATGGACTAATACTCTAATGCTAATATTTGGAATAATCTTGTATGCATCCGATTTCTGACATTCAAGAAGGGATAAATAGTGATAAAGTGTAGACAGTAGAAGACCAAGTTTAGCATTGCATAGTATGAATCATTATTCGATTGTATAATATTCTAGTATGATATCTAATTGTTTGTGACCTGCCCCTGTATATTATATTGTTAATGGCTAGTATATATATGTGTAATTATGATTGATTAATTGTATGACGTGTTAGTAATGCCTGTGACCTTAATCCGATGATAAATAGGGGTTAGGGGTGTTACCCCGTCCATCAAAAAAGCCACCAACCATATTTCTTTTCACAAACTCACATTCACGGTTTCCCACAATATGCCAATTCTTCTTATAAAAACAAGCATGCACATCATCAATGCGCAGAGCCTTTAAAGGCATCATTTCAAACACTGCAACTTTAACTTCCTCGTCAAAATTTGGCAGACATAACCGATCTAATTCCTAATTTGGGAATCTGTAAAAAGCCCTTTGAATAGGATAACAAGCATTAACAAAAGTATCTTTAGTAAAAAGATTAGAATATAAAACCATAACCACATGTTTCAAATTTGCTTGATCCTCACACCAAGTCTCATCATCCAAAGCTAAAGTTGTGATATTATTCGCCCTACTTCTCTTAATAGTGCTAAGGTGGAAAAACTGAGTGTTACGATCACCCTCAGACAACCATCTACTTCTTGACTTTTGGTACCAAAGGCTTTCCTCTTGAGCTAGTACTGTATTCAAATCCATCATAAGGTCTCTCTTAAATTCGATTAAAACATTTGATGGAGATATCTCTAAAGCTTTTTCAATACAACTTATTCTAGCTAAAAACTTCCTCTTACGATACGTGATATTGCCAAAAATAGTAGAGTTCCACTCTCTTGCTGCTTTAGTGAAATGCTCAGTGTTATGGCATATGTCTTTATCATGTGACCATGTATATCTTAGCATCTCTAGAAATCCTAGATGTTGTTGCCATGTATCGATGAAACGGGAAGATCGAGGTCCTTTCAAACTACCATTATCTATCGAGTTCAAAAGAATCATCTAAACTCAATTGTTGCAAATGAGTAAATTTAGAATCCAAAAACTCCATCAACCAATTTTCATTACAGATACAACTGTCTAGCCTTTATTTGAGGTTACCTCGGGACCAAGTATAGGCAAGACCCAAGTATCCTAAATCATGCAAACTCATATAAAAAATAAGATTATTAAAGAGGCTATTAACCCCACTCATGTTAGGTGACCCTCCATCACGCTCATATGGGGAGATAATTGCATTAAAATCCCCACCCAATAACTATGCTTTTTTCGGACAAACACCTAAAGCAGCAAGTTGTGGCCATAGTTTTTTCTATTTCATGCCATCAGGACAGACGTAGACAACAATCAAATAAACCTTAGCCTTCACACTAGACTTTTGGCAACACACATGAATGAATTGTTTAGTAAAACTAATGATATCATTCTGTATACTTGACTTCTAGACCATCCAAATACCTTCTGAGAAACCCCTCGTCTCTATACTAAAAGAATACAAATAATCAGTTCTGCGAATAACATCATTGCCTTGGTGCCACTAATTTGTTTTGATGCCTGGTTGATACATAGATAAAAAAAAGCTTCAAATTTTTGCCAAAAGCGACACTCGCAGCCCCTTGGCAATTCCAAAACAAACACTTTAACATAAAAGAGATCAGGCAAGAAACACTAATTCACAGGTGATTAACCATAGATACATTGGTCTTTTCCACAGTAATTCGAATCAAGCTGCCTTCTGTGTTGGAAAATTTTGGTTTGAAAATGGTTTTCTTGCACATCGAAAAATTAAAATTTTGAAAAAAGACCCAGTTTGTGATATTTATAGCAATAAACCCTAGACCGAATTCATACTTTAGATAGGCAGATCCTTATCGTTCTCGGCTTTAACCAAACAATCTTCTTCGCTATTCCCATACCACGAATTGCTTCGAGTGTGGGCTCAAAGAAATTGAAACAAACACAGAACCATAAATATTTTCTTTACTTTCAGTGGGAAAGTAAATATCTCTTAAATAGAAACAGGTGGAATTGTAATTCTCAGAGAATATAATTTATTCTTAAAGTAAAGTACCACTATTTTCTGCCAGAATAACAATATTGAAAACTTCAGAGAAACTTGTGTTTTTCTCTTTCAGTTGGTGTGATTTGAAGCCTACCAGTGCCATCAATTTATAATGAGAGTTGGTAGAATCCTGGTTAAAGTGGTATAATACAAATAATATTATTTTGAAAGAAAAAGTCTTCAACTTCCTATTATTTAGGGAGAGGGGCAGCAACCTTAGATAGGAACACTAGGGTATGTTGTCCCATGTATTCCATATAAGGGGAATTGGGCCTCTCCTGTACTGGGTCCAATTATCTATACTTCCTAGACTTTAACCCAACACTTTATAATTTACTGCAACCCAGTACATGTTTTTTCTATTTTCAAAATTAAATATTATTTTCTCAATTAATTTAAATGAATTAATTTCTCAATTAAATAATTTTCTCAACCTAATTCTAATTCTGTTAAAATTATGACAACTTTACCGTAAAAGAGTCTATGAGAAAATATAGTTAATTTTTTACATTCAATTGGACTCACAATGACCAATTAATTTAAATCAATTTTCGAACTTCAATTAATTAATTAATTAATAATTCAAAAAACCATAAATTAAGTCTCAAGTCATTTCCATACTTAGTGATAAAACCATATTCATTTCCGAATGTAACTCATTTCTCTAATTTTATCATTTTTTCCATTCCTATTCATTTGATTTATCCTGCAATATATTTTTGGTTTCAACGAGCTAGTGGATGGACCGATTAAGCATATTCAATCGAGGCTCAAGTGATCTATAATTACGTTCTAGCTTTTCACCTATTAATTATAAACTCATTTAGTCACGAAGTCATTCCACTCTAGTATCGTAACTGAGCTCTCCCCAATATCCGTTCTCCCAATATGATCCTATTTATCTCATAGTAACCATTACATCTTCCTTCAAGAAAAGTAAAATATTATCAAATAGAAATCAAGTCATTCGTCACAAAGACGAATGACTCGTGGCCACATTTACTTTTCATGAACTATGTAATTCCAATGAGAGGATATCATTTACTCATGTCTCAGGCTATTAATTCCACTATTGTGAATGACACTACATACTGCAGAAGTCGTACACCCAACATACCAACTTTCGGTTCCTTATCTATTTGAACTTAGGCTTTTACTTACATCAAAGTGTACGAGTCATGCATACATAGTTCGTACTCAAGATTTAGGTATGCCACATTATGAACGTTACAAGTGAATAATCCCATAAACGAATTCAAGATCTATTCTTTTTGGGTCGATCGATGTCTTTGTCGATCCGATTAGTCACATTTATGTCTCTATCTTCTAGGAGTCATCTGCTCCGATGCCCAAGACAAAGCATCTCCCTAATTGGACTTGATAGGCGGTATATTAGTCTTTCAATCAATTTTCTCATTTTCGATTAGACTAAGGACATGTTTAGGTTCATCTACTAATATAAGTTGTCTTTTCATATTATGATCCAACCACATAATTAGTTAAACATTAGACAACCAATGAGCAACATTTGCTTCCATTTTGCTTTGTGTGCAAAACCCTTATGAGGACAACTATATAATGTATATTAATGTAATCAATGAATTTGTTTTATTAACCAATCTATTCGAAAAAATATAAATGTATATTGATGAAAATACTACACTTGGGGCATTAGATCCAATATTCTACTGGATCAACAACTTCAATTCCGACTTCCTCTATCCCTAAACCCACCACAGTAGCATTAGAGTCACATCCCTACTTGATTCATTGGACTTGTTCATCAAGTTCTCTGGTAACAGAATCAACCCAATCTTCCAACAATGGTTTTGGGTGGGGTTGTAATCCGTTTTCTTTTTCCGAATGTTAACACATTTTTTGGTAATTTCTTTCATACCTTTAATACGCCCCTTAATCTGAGAATTCAAAATCTTTCTACTTGGACCTGCATGATGAAACTCACCCTTATCCTCGTCAATATCAACAACCATAGCTACTCTATGATTTTTCATAGGTAATGTGGTTTGTTGGTCAATAATTGTGATGGGCCTTACACTATTTTCAGCAAATCCATTCTCCTTAAGCCCATTAATTGTTGAAGAACTACTCCTCGATGCACCACTAGTAGCCTAAACTTTAGTAACAAACTTAGACAATTTCGGTCCCTCACTTACCATATTTTTACATTTATTAACCTTTATATTACCATGTAAAGTTTGCATGGATTTTGGACCAGCCACCAAATTTTGTGGCAAAAAATTGGTCCCTTCCTTAGACTACTCTTCAAAATCCTCCTCCACCACCTCATTCAATATATCAAATCAAGAAGAAATTGCACTTACCTTGTTTTTCCAAGTTTCCTTTCCTTTTCTACTTTCCTTGCCAGTTGCCACATCTCTCATTCTTCGACTGTTCACATACATCTATGGACCATACAATGATTGCTCCTCGTTCTTAAAATTTACAGCAACGTTCTCAACCACTGTAGGATCAATGACTTCTTTATTTCCATTTTTTGTACTATGAGAGCAACTCTCACTTTATGGCCAAATCTCCCACAATCACAACACACTGTTGGCAGTCCATCATATTCAATAGGTTGTGATACACCATCAAGACCAACAAACGTGACCAAAAGTTTGTTCAAGTCCATAGAAACGATAATCCTTGCAAAGCGACCCCTCTTGGCTAAAATAGTATTGTAGTCCACCTTCATGACTTGTCCTACAACATCTCCGATACTCCTCAGGAGACCTTTGCCATAATACCTATGGTGCAAACCTGGTAATCAGATCCATGCAACAATCTTTTACTGATTCAATTCTTTCGTTGTGAATTCCCTACTCCAAGGCTGGACAATTAGATAATGACCATATATCATCCAAGGATCGCCTGTCAAAACTTTCTTATAGTTTTTTTTTTTTTTTGCTAGCAAACTTCACCAGAAAATAGTTATTATCAAGATCAACCAATTGATAATCACCTGATAGGTTCTAAAGACCTTTGATTCTACTATCTAGGGCCCTATAGTCGATTGTTTTCCTAAGAATTCGAACAATCAACGTTTTCTTCATACACTAATCAATTAAATCATGCACACGTTCTAAAAACAAAATATCAGGGTACTTCCCATCCAAACAGATTTGAACATCATCCTCATGAATAGAGATTTCATCATCATCTAAGAAAACATCATCCTCTCTATTAGATTCATTTTCTGAATCACTTCTATTCATTAACATCTCCTTATAGGACACTCTCTTCGATAAAGTCTCATCTAGCACCATTTCATCCTCATCATTTTACCCATGATCTCAATTTTTAACCTTCTTCATTGCTCTCTCCAGATCCAAAGACAAAGGAGACCCAAGATGCTCAAGACTCGCCACACACACACATACACACACACACACAGATGATTGCAAACTTCATCAGACATGATCATTGAGTTGTTGCAAGTTCATCAAGTTTTGTTTCAAAATAATATAAAATTAAACCAAAGTGTTTGTTGGCAATCGAACATATGTTTCCTTTGGGTTAAAAGAAGACAATATGAGAAAAGGAAAATTTACTACACGTGAAAAGAAGAGAGAAAAGAGTAAATTATTTTTTTATTTTTTAATATGTGTGGCACTATATGATTGGGTGAGATGAAAAATTTAACGACAGATAATCAGGTACCTTAAAAAAGTACCAAGTTGGCTTATGGTTTTCAAGTTTCAGTACTAGTTAGGTATAAGGTTCCAAGTTTAGGTACCTCCATATATATATTAATCCTTTTATAATCAATACCAAAAAATAAAAAAAAAATATTTTTATAAATATTTAGAATATTAACTAAAAATAAAATATTTAAAATATTAATTAACATTTTTGGTTATGTAATTTAATTAGTTTTAATAACTAAAAAGATAATGCAGTAATATTTATTCAAAAGTGTTATTTAACTAAATATTAAAAAAATAAAAATATCGACATTTAAAAATGAAATCAAACACAAATTTAAAAAAAAAATCAATCTTAGATGCAATTAAGAATTATGTAATTAAAATAATAAAATAAAATAAAAATCATATATTGTATAAAAATTCATATATTAAAAATATATGTTATTTGAACAAAACGTCAAATTGACACTGGTTTAACATAGACCCAAATTGTGTGATCTCATCCCCATCCTAAAATTGTATAAAAAAAATCCATGTGTTTAAAATTTCATAATAACAAAGAAAAATCATAAAAATGAATAAAGTTTTATATAAAATATTAGAAAAAAAATAAACAAAATATGTAGTTAAACAAAAGGTAAATTATAAAAATAGTCACTTTTGTTTGCCTTAGATTACATTTTAGTCACTTATGTTTGAAATGTTGCGTTTTAGTCACTTACATTATTGTTTTGTTACGAAGTTATCACTCTACCATTAAACTCCGTTACCTCCCTAACGACAGTCCTACGTGGCAGTCCAAATGGAATTTAAATGCCAACTTAGATTTCCAGTTGCTGGGATGAAAATAGGTTTTTAATTAAATAAATTTAATTTGGATTGCCACGTAGGACCGCCGTTAGGGAGGTAACGGAGCTTAACGATAGAGTGACCACTTCGTAACAAAACAATAACGTAAGTGGCTAAAACGTAACATTTCAAACATAAGTGACTAAAATGTAATATAAGACAAACAAAAATGACTATTTTATAGTTTACCTATAAACAAATTGTTTGATACAGAAATCATTAAAAGCATGTAATTGTGAATGTAGTTAAAAACAATAAAATAACTCACTATAAACAAAAATAAAGAAACATAATTTACCAATAATTACCTTAAAATATGGCTTTCAGAATTTTCCAACACATTTATTTATAAATCAAATATAAAGATGAAAAGAAAATCAATTAAAAACATATAAAATACCAAATGATTTTTAAAATAAAATTAGTTAGTATATTAATTAGTCAAAATTTTCATTCATTTTTGGGTATTCAAAGGAAATTTTTGATTCATATTCTATTTGTTTGATATATAAATTTATAAAAGGTAAAACTAAATAAATTTGTATTTTAATGTATTTATTAAATCAACTTTATACTTTGCCACAATAATATTAGTTATTAATAGATTAAAGGTTGAAATTAACAATGTAATATTATATGAGTAGAAATTTTGAAAATAAGATTATCGAAATTTTTGAAGTGAATTTATGTAAACTAATTTTCTTGGTTTCTTCGTTGTTGGTCAGTAATGCAAATATATAATTTTTATGATAAATATTAAATAATTAAAATTTATTTATTAAAATAAACCGCTTTAAATTAGTCAATTTGTCAAAATAATAATATGATAACTTAAATTAAATTTTGATAGTAAATTACTTTTTTTTTTATTGTTATAAACATCAAGTTTATCTAGACTTCGCCACCATCATTACACTGACCACAACCTCACCAACAACAATACTTTGTCAGAACCTAAGCCTTTGCGAATATACATACAGATAAAAACTCCTATAACCTATCTGTTGTCAACGACAAGTGTTGAATCCTTCCTAACATGTCTCACATATAAGATGTCGCCTAGTATTTTTCATCCCATTAATGCCTAACTAAATAGCTATAGTATTTCCCAAGTGGCCAATCAAGATCTATACACATACCAAAACTTAGAGAAAAGTTCATCCTTACCTATAAATTTTGGCCCATAGCCTCGAGAAGGATTTTATGTCTCTCTTTCATACCTTCTACACCGTTTAATTTTGGCCCAAAAATATTCTTCCCTTGAATTTATTTTAAAAATTAAATAATCTATTAGGGAAGATACACACTAAAAATTTTCCAAGTTTCAAAGATATCTTCTCCTGCATATTTTCCAATATGTTTTTCAGTGATAGACGAAGGCAATGCTACTATTCGTTGATCATTGCAGCCATGCTCATTTTGTTATTGTATCCTAAGAGACAGTTGTAGTAGGCCCAATTCGTCTGGGCCCAAACCAAATACAAACAAAACCAAAACCAAAAAGCCCAAGAATAAATAAAACTCAAATTATAGTCCAAATTTACAAAAAAACAAACCCAAAAAAAAACCTAAGCCCGTGGCCCAAAACCTAAACAAGAACAGAAACCCTAACAGCCTCCAACGCCGCGTCTGACCCCTCTGCCGCCGCTCCCGCCGTACCACCAGCTGGCCTCCGTACCTGCAAAAAAAATAAAAGAAGGACAAACAAACAGCAAAAAAAAAAAAACAGAGTAAAATATTGTACTTTTTTTTCAATTTCGGCTATAAAGCCATGAAAACAATGTTTTTTTTTACACACACAATCAATACAAAGCAACCAAAAATAACAAAGCAGATCAAAGAAAAAACGAAGTAATACTCGTGCAAAGGTTCTTTTTATTTTCTTGTTCTTTTTTTTTTCTTTTCGAAACTGTTTATGTATATATATAAAGATTTTTTTTATTTTTTTAACTATACATATATATTAAAATATAGTATAAAAAAAAAAGAAGAAAAAACTTACCTTTTGGAGTTCCGGCCGCCGTGCACGGTGGTCGACGGGGGCGGACCACGGCGGTGATCGGTCGGAATTCGACCGGACCCTCAAGCCTGCAGAGAGAGCAAAAAAGGGGGGGAGAATATTGTTTTTTTTTTTTTGGAGAAATGAGAGAAAATGAAATTTTTTTTCAAATATTTTTGGCTTATATAGCAACTTAAAACGACACCGTTTTGGCCGGCGTCCTAAAGCCCCAAAACGATGTCGTTTTGAGCCTCCGACCCGAGATCCGACCCGCTCAGGCCTAGGATCCGCGTGTTTTTAACGGAAGGGCTAATTGTATTTTTAGCCCTTCCGCTTTTTTATGGTTTTGCAATTAAGTTTCTTTTATTTCTAATTTTGCCCTAGAATTTTGCTTTGATTTCATTTTAGCCCCGTGTAAAGTGCTACGTTTTGGAGGGTGGAGATATTTTCCCCTTTAGTCCCTCCTTGTTATTCGCGCACTCGATTCGGTCCTTTTCTTTTTTATTTATTTTCAGATTCGCCCCAAACTTTTGTTTTAAGTTCAATTCAGTCCTTTTTTTGTTATTTCGGCTATTTTATTAAATTAATTAATTTTAATAATATTATTATTACTATTATTACTATTATTATTATTATTATTATTATTATTATTATTATTATTATTATTATTATTATTATTATTATTATTGTTATTATCAACATATTATTATTATTAATGTATTATTATTAATTAACTTTGTTATTATTACTATTATTTTCTTTAATATTTATTTACCTAAATATTATTATTATTACTATTATTATTATTATTATTATTATTATTATTATTATTATTATTATTTTATGTTCATCATTTTTTACCTAAATTTCATATTTGTTCATACTTGTTTGTTTATTTTTCATTCCTCTACTTTCAAAATATTTGAATTTAGCTTTATGTATATACATTGTATTTATTTACTTACTACCATTTTAATTTTTTATCTTATTTTTTTATTTCACTATTATTATTTTTTTATTTTTACTTAACTAGTATTAGACTTAATTAATTAAAGCCACTGTTTATTTATTATCTTAGCTATATTCTTATCGCTCCACTTATATGTGTCATCATTTTATCATGCCGTGAGTCGTTTTTAAGCATTTATTCATCTCTATCGTATCTCGAATAAATTAAAAATTCGGTGTTTCAAACATTGTATTCGTTCTCACACAATCACGTTTCGTTTTTTTTTAATAGTAATCTTTCGCAATTCGAGACTTGAAAGGTCGTACCCTAACTTACAGGGTCTCGATTTTCTCGATAAATCTGAATAAACGAACGTTTTTAAAGCATAAATTTTAAAACATTCTCGGGAATTAGGAAAAATCGTGTTCTAACTTACGGAATACGATTTCTTTTTAAAACTGAGATAATCAAATGTCTTTCAAAATAAACAAACTTTTCGGTATTTATTCTCGTTTCGGGTTTTAAGATATTGTGTCCTAACTTACGGGACTTAATTCTTTATTCTCGATTAACGTGGAATATGCCCTCTTCTCAGAAAAATTTTCTATCAAACAATATTTTAACAAAGGACCATATTTTTTTAATCTCTTCAAATTTTCGATTTTCGACATTAGGACATTAATTAATCAATTAGGTACCAATTTTGGGCGTGACGAGGGTGCTAATCCTTCCTCGCACGTAACCGACTCCCGAGCCCATTTTCTCGAATTTCGTAGACCAAAATCATTGTTTTAATAAATCAAAATATTTTATTAAAACGATCAAATTACGAGGTGATCTGATCACACCTCATAAAAAAAAGATTGGCGACGACTCCCCTTTTTCGTTTTCGTTTTCAAAATAAAAGTCGACTCCCGTTTTTTTTCAAAAAAAAAATAAATGGTTTCGACAGCTTGGCAACTCCACTGGGGACGAAATAAGAGAGTCGAGCCATAAATTGATTAATTTTTGTCTTTTTATCAAAAAATCAAAAATCTGTTTTAAATTTACGATTGCTCTATTGTATTTTATCCGTCATTTTTGTGGTTTTCATCATAGTATGCTCCCCTTGTTTAAATCTGTTGACATGTCTCTGCATTTTGCATTGCATAAGTCGGTCAATTTTACCCTTTTAAGTGGGAGCGAGAAGCTATTACTTCGTGAGGTCTTCACCTCCGTATAAGATAGTGGGTCACTTTCGGGATACATCCGTACCTATGTCTTCGTGAGATTTTCATCTCCGTATAGCCATAGGGAAATGTATTCCCCTGAACTGAACTCGGTCCGCATGAGCCTATAATGGGTGAGGATCGGGGAATCTGCCGGTTCAGGTATCTTTACTCTAGAACCAAACCCTATATAGCGAGCCTTAAGAGCCTACCTTAAGTAGAGCCGCGCCAAACCCTAGTGGTCACCCGACTAGGTGCTTTACTTATTGTTCTTTGCTTACTTTAAACGGTGTATGAAGTACTAACTTGCTTTGTTTTTGTTTTGATTGTAATTGCATGGCATTTTCAAAAAAGGTGTTGATTCACATTCGGTTCCTAAATAGATAACTTATCATGTAAAATAGGTTTCTTGATAAAGTGGAGGATAATGCGGCCGTTCGAATTTGGGCCGAGACAGCACAGCGAGAAAAGGGTGATAGTCTGACCGAGGGATACGTATCAGAGTTGTGAGATTTCACCCGCGTCAGCGTGACTCAGAATAATCTTCAAGAATTAAAGGAGATATGGGATCAGTAGAATGATGAGGTCAAGCAACTGTTTTACTATAACTATGGAGATTTGCCCTATCTGCTCGATGTGAAGGTGGACAAGCACTTATTTCGAGCTCTCGCCCAATTCTGGAATCCTGCCTACAATTGCTTCACTTTTGGGAAGGTTGATTTGGTACCTACCGTGGAAGAGTATATGGCCTTACTTCGTTGCCCATAGATTCAAGCCGAAAAAGTATATTCAAGAGCCGCTAATATCCCGACCTTTTTGATGAAATTGATGAGCATCACAGGGATGAGTGAGCAGTGGGCCGCAGCCCAAATCAAGCAAAAAGGATATAGTAAATGTATCCCTTAGAAAAACTTGAGGGATCTGATTCTAGCACATCTGGATATAAGGAAAATGGTTGATGTGTTCGCTTTGAGTATCTACGGTTTGGTCGTCTTCCCCAAGGTATTAGGGCATGTAGATGAGGCAGTCTCGAATCTCTTTGATCGACTTGACAAAAGGGTCACGCCGGTTCCTGCGATTTTAGCCGAAACTTTCAGATCCTTGAACGCGTGCCGGAGAGCGGGTGAGGGCAGATTTATAGGCTGTGCGCAACTTTTTTTGGCATGGTTCCACAACCATTTTTTGAAAGTGGAAAAGGTCTCCTATTGAATCTTCTCCGAAAGCTATTCTCCCCTGAAAGAGATAGTGGCTACACCGAGACGGGATGATATTACGGAGGAAAAGTGGATGATGATTCTCCAAAGTCTGCAAGAAGAAGACATCGAGTAGAGAGCCCATTGGATGGTCCTCGACAAGATCTTGTATCGATGTAGAGATTTTGATTGGGTTCCCCTGCTTAGGATATGGGATGCTATCGGGTATGCTCCCCTACTCGTGTTAAGGCAATACAGGTCAAGACAGTTCACGCCAGCAACACAAGGGTTAGCTCAGTACGAGTTCGTATACAAGGGAGATAACTACAAAAAAAATTTTGTGAGATATCGAATGCCTGGAACCAAACTCGTAGAATGAAAAGGTTTGCTGCTAATCTAATGACTACCCCTGAGTATGACTGGTGGTGGGGTCAGAGAATCAACGACAACATCCCTATGTCAAATCAAGAAAACGTCCGATCAATAGAAGAACACTTGCAGGTGGTCCCGTCTAAACTAGAGATCATCAAATAGGATTTTGAGAAGAAAAGTTCGAAACTAGGAAAAATGATCGAGCAATTAGAGGAAGAGAAAATGCAGGTGGGGTTAGATGTCGATGTTCAGAAACTAGAAGTTGAGAAACTGAGGAAGGGAAAGAATAAGGCCGAGGAGGATTTGGACAGTTTGAAGACAGATTACAAGAAGCTGCGTATGTCAATAAGAACTGCTGGTTTGGGTAAAATGTCTGAGCAATGGCGACAAGAAATCCAAGAAGAAAAGACTAGAGTTGATCAGTGTGAGAAGAAGTTCCATGATACTCGAGTACGTAAGGACGCTTTAAAAAAGAGTTTGTTGGAGAGCCAAAATGAAAATGAGGAGCTAAGAGCTCGGGTGGCGGAGTTAGAAAAGTCACTACACCAACATCGTAGTCGCAACTCCGTAATTGAATTAAGGGCCAGCCTAAGCAAGATTGAGGAACTAAAAGGGAGGATAGAAGAACTTGAAACTACGCTGCAAAACTGTGAACTCCGGGTTGAACTGCTGGAAGTAAATGATGAGCGGTGGAAAGAGCAACTTCATCGATCTCAAGACCAAGTCAGGGATAGGGATTACGTCATGGGTGAAGCTTTGGCTCAAGTGCGAGAAGTGGCTAATCATTTACAAACCTTGGCAGTTCAGGCTGATGTACTGAGTTTGAAATATGAGTCAGAGTCAGATCGAGGCCGAGAGTTAGCTTGGCTTCTTAAGCAAGTCAAGACCTTAAGCATTAGGGCAAAGCCATATATGTAATTCATTTTATGTAAAGAAATTTGTTTTCTAGAAAGGTTATTCTAATGAAATTGAATCAGAATCAGTGCCTTTTTCTTTTGCATTCATTGTATTCACGCATTAGCATTGCATTGCATTGTATCGTGTGTACTAAAACTCACAAAGAGACTCTAAAATCGTGGCAGTTACCCTGAAACATCATTACGGTACACGAAGAAAGACTAAAGCCATGGACCAAAGGTTAGAAAGATTGGAACAAATACAAAGAGAGATGCAGGATCAACTGCAAATACAGATGCAAGAACAGTTGGCCGAAATTCAACAGGATATGAGGGATCAAATGCTAGAATTCCAGAGAAACATGATGAGCCAGTTAACGCAGTTGCTGGCTAGGGGCTAGAAAAAGGAAAGAGCCTTATGATCAATACCGGAGATGACAACGAGGACCCTGCTTATCCTCCAGGCTTCACCCTAATGAACACCCAAGCTCAGCCACAAAGGGTGTCCGTCAACATCAGATCTCAATATTAGACCGGTACTTTGGCACCGATAAACTTCTCGACGGGTTCAGGCTCCAAACACGGAGACAATCCAGCAAATCTTGTTGTCTCCGAACTTGATGATATAGTGAAAATGGAAAAGGCGAGAGTGGAGCTCCCAAAGCAACTGGAAGACAGATGCAAATGGCTAGAGGAGAAATTCAAGGCGTTGGAAAGCGCTGATTACCATTGTGGAATTGGCGCTAAGGAATTGAGCCTGGTCCCAGATCTAGTGCTCCCTCCAAAGTTCAAAATGCCAGAATTTGAAAAATATAACGGGACCAGCTGCCCTGAGGCTCACGTTACAATGTTTTGTCGGAGGATGATTTGGATATGTCGAGAACGATCGATTATTGATTCATCGTTTCCAAGACTGACTTGACCGAGTCGCGCCAAATGGTATAATAAGCTAAATCGTGCCCAAATTAGTTCATGAAAGGACCTGGCACAGGCCTTCATGAAACAATATGGCCACGTGACAGATATGGCGCCTGACAGAATCACACTACAAAATATGGAGAAAAAGCCAAACGAAAGTTTCAGGCAATATGCTCAAAGGTGGAGGGAAGTCGCCACGCAAGTCCAACCGCCGCTGCTGGAAAAAGAAACAACCATGCTCTTAACACCCTGAAGACACCCTTTATCAATCACATGCTGGGAAGTGCAACTAAAATTTTCTCGGACATAGTGATGTCTGGCGAAATGATAGAGAATGCGATAAGGTATGGAAAAATAGAGGCCGGAGAAAGCACAAAAAGGTCGGCCCCAAGAAAAAGAGAAAATGAGGTGAATAACGTGAGCACGTATAACAGGGGTTACTCGAAACCAGTCACTGTAAACCAACCAAGAACGGTAACCACTGGCCATCAAGGCCCACCAAGACAAGAGTCCAACACAAGGCAAAATACGGAGAAACTCCAGTTTACGCCTATTCCAATGACGTATAGGGAGTTGTACCAAAGTTTATTCGATGGACATGTTGTATCCTCTTTCTACCTAAAACCAATGCAACCCCCATACCCAAAATGGTACGACGTAAATGCCCAATGTGAATACAATGTGGGAATTACGGGACACTCGATAGAAAACTGCACCGCTTTCAAAAAGTTAGTCGAAAGGCTTATCAAAATGGGCATTGTAAAATTCAATGATCCATCTGGTGCAGAAAATCTGTTACCTAACCATGCTGATAAGGGGGTAAATTCGATAGTCGAGAACGCGGGAAATAAAATCAAGACGAATATTGCAGAAGTGAAAACCTCGTTGAAAGAAGTTTGGAAGAAAATGGTGGAAAAGGGGTTAATCACACAAGACTCGAAGAACAGGTCCCGAGAAGCAAGGAACTATTGTGAGTTCCATGATATAGAAGATCATGAGATTCAGAAATGGAATAAATTCAGGGCCTTAGTATAGGGTCTAATGGACAACAAGGAGCTCAAGTTCTTTGAATATACTGAATGAGAAGAGGTGTGCGCCTCAGAGGGAGGGTCGACAGAGAAGGTCTATGAGGCCAACCACCCGGTGGTAATCATCTCACGACTAAGAATCAATGAATTCGGAGCAAGAATTGCACCAAGATTTATAATCCAGAAACCTGTTGCTTTTCCTTATAAAGATAGCAAAAAGGTACCTTGGAATTATGACTGCAATGTGACAATCCCGGGAGAGGTAGGCCCGGTTAGTACACCAGAAGAAGGTCAGGATGTGGGTTTCTATACACTCAGCGGAAGACATTATGATGCCCCAAATACAAAAGCTGAACCTATAAAAGGGAAATCTGTGGTGGTCGAACAAAAGAGAGAGAAGCCAGAACTACCTGTTAATGAGCTGGTAAACGAGAAAGAAGCTAAGAAATTCTTGAAATTCCTAAAACGCAGCGAGTATAGTGTCGTGGAATAATTACACAAGTAGCCAGCTCACATATCAGTACTAGCTTTACTCTTAAGCTCGGAGACACACCGTAACGCGCTCATGAAGGTGTTAAACGAAACCTATGTCGCTGATGATATTTTAGTACACAAGTTAGACCGTCTCGTCAACAACATAATCGCTGATAATTTCATCTTCTTTAATGACGATGACATACCGCTGGAGAGCATGGGATCCACTAAAGCTCTGCACATCACCACCCGTTGCAAGGGGTATACATTACCGGGGGTATTGATTGACAATGGATCAGCACTGAATATATTGCCCCTATCCATATTGAATAGGTTGCCCGTGGACAGCTCTCACATGAAAACATGCCAAAACATAGTGAGAGCATTTGACGGCACTGAAAGGAAGGTAATGGGAAGGATTGAGATACCTCTCTTGATCGGTCCAAACACATACGAGGTAGACTTCTTAGTGATAGACATCAAGCCTTCTTACAATTGCCTATTGGGGAGGCCTTGGATTCATTCAGCAGGGGCGGTACCATCACTGCACCAAAAGCTAAAGTTGGTAACGGAGGGCCGACTAATAACGATAAACGCGGAAGAAGATATTATCGCGTCTGTTACCAGTAATGTACCATACATTGAGGCTGATGGTGAAGCGATAGAATACTCTTTTCGGTCGCTGGAATTTGTGAACACAACCTTCATCGTCGAGGGAAGCAAGATCCCAATACCCAAAATATCCAAAGCCACGAGGATGAGCTTACAACTGACAGTGGAAAAAGGAGCATCGCCTAGAAAGGGACTCGGGAAATACCTCTATGGATGGGTCGAAGTACCAACCTTGGCTGACAAACGGGATCGCTTTGGCTTAGGGTGTAAGCCAGACTTGAAGTAGAGGAAGAAGGAGTTGGAGAGGAAGCAAGACCGAAGAAGAGCACGATTAAGTGGGGTAGAGGTCAAATGGGAACCAATGACCTTCCCCCAAATATCCAGAAGATTCGTGTCAGAAGGAATTATTCACCTTGAACAGAAGGTGACAAGAGAAGAAATTGTTGAAGATATGATGGGAAAGCTGAGCATCAACGCCATATCTGAAGAGGGAATGGTGGAAGAAAACTTATCGGGCATCCGTCCTTATGAGCCTGGAAGTGTTCTGAACAACTGGACTGCGGAAGAGATTCTTGTAGTTTTTAGAGCTAATTCAGAGTAATGTTCAAAACACGCTTGTTGCTTTAAGCCTAGAAGCAATAAGAATCCATTTGTGAAATAGGCTCATGTCCAACATCTTTATTTCAATAAAAAAAATGCATTCTTTTGTATCACTCTGAGCAAATATTCTTTTATTCTTTCATTTCATTCATAATCACACCATACAAATAGCTATTCTTAGATTCATTTGTTCTTTGGATATTCTTTCGTGCCTACAACAGGTCTCAAGATATCAACAACATGAGCGACGCTGCAATTGATCTAAAATCTCTTTTTGAGCGGGACATGTGTCTAGAGATTGTGATTTTGGAAGAAGGAAAAGAAGTGAAAATTGGAACTTGTATAGCCAAAGAAATAAAACGAGACCTCATTGAGTTACTTCAAGAATTCAAAGATGTCTTTGCATGGTCATATCAAGGTATGCCCGGGTTAAGCACTGATATTGTGGTACACTGCCTCCCCATAAAAGAAGAGTGCAAGCCAGTTCAGCAAAAGCTCTGATGGATGAGGCCCGATGTTATGATAAAAATAAAAGAAGAGGTCAAGAAGCAATTCGATGCTGGGTTCTTACAAGTGGTCAAATACTCAGAATGGGTAGCCAATATCATCCCCGTCCCTAAGAAAGACGAAAAGGTACGGATGTGTGTAGATTACAGAGACTTAAACAAGGCCAGCCCGAAAGACAATTTCCCATTGCCTCACATTGACACCTTAGTGGAAAATACGGCAGGCTACTCACTGTTCTCCTTCATGGATGGCTTATCTGGATACAATCAGATAAAGATGCATCCTGAGGACATGGAAAAGGCCACATTTGTGACCCTATGGGGAACATTCTGCTATAAGGTGATGCCATTTGGATTAAAAAATGCGGGGACAACGTATCAAAGAGCCATGGTAACCTTGTTTCATGATATGATGCACAAGGAAATCAAGGTTTACGTCGATGATATGATTGCAAAATCCCGAATAGAAAAGGAGCACGTGAAAGTTTTGAGGAAACTATTCTTGAGGTTGAGAAAATTTCAGCTAAAGCTCAATCCGACTAAATGTACTTTCGGGGCTAGGTCAGGAAAACTGCTAGGCTTCGTAGTCAGTGAAAAGGGAATTGAGATCGACCCTGAAAAAGTCAAGGCTATACAAGAATTGCCTCCGTCGCGCACTCAAAAGGAAGTTCGAGGTTTCCTAGGAAGACTAAATTACATTGCCCGGTTCATTTCACAACTAACTGAGAAATGTGACCCCATATTCTGTCTTCTTAAGAAACACAATCCAAGTGTATGGGATGATGAATGCTAGAAAACTTTTGACAAGGTAAAATAGTACCTGTCCAATACCCCAGTGCTGTCACCACCAAGTTTAGATAGGCCACTAATACTGTATTTGACAGTATTTGACAATTCTATGGAATGTGTGCTTGGCCAACATGACGAGACAGGAAAGAAAGAAAGGGCGATATACTACCTCAGCAAGAAATTCACTGAGTGTGAAATGAGATATTCGCCAATTGAGAAATTATGTTGCACCTTGATATGGATAACTCGGAGATTGAGGCAGTACATGTTGTACCATACGACTTGGCTAATATCGAAACTAGACCCTCTAAAATATATGATGGAGTTGACTGCTTTGAATGGAAGGATGGCCAGATGGAAAATTCTGCTTTCCAAATTTGACGTAGTCTAAGTGAACCAGAAGGCTGTAAAAGGGAGTGCAATAGCAGATTTTCTGGCCAGTTGAGCTATGGAAGATTACGAGCCTTTGAACTTTGATTTCCCTAATGAAGATCTAATGTATGTGGCAACTACCGAAGAAGACGCTCCAGAAGATCGTCCTTGGAAACTGAACTTCGACGGAGCATCAAATGCTGTTGGTAACGGAATTGGGGCAGTCCTGATATCCCCAAATGGAGATCATTATCCGTTTACTTGCAAACTGGATTTTGATTGCATAAATAATATGGCAAAGTACGAAGCATGTATCATGGGAATCCGTGCGGCCATAGAACGTAAAATTAAAGTGCTAGAGGTGTATAGGGATTCTGCACTAGTGATCTATCAGCTCAAAGGTGAATGAGAAATAAGAGACCCCAAATTGATCAATTATCGAAAGCTAATTCTGGAATTAATTAAGGAGTTCGATAATATCACCTTCTGTTACCTCTCGCGAGATGAAAACCAGATGGCTGACGCCTTGGCTACATTAGCTTCTATGATCAGAGTAAATAAACAAGAGGATGTGAAGCCTATCCAAATGAGTATTTACGAGGCTCTGACTCATTGCTACAACATCGATGAAGAGGAAGAAAAAGATGATCATCCTTGGTACCACGATATACTGCAATATGTGAAGAATCGTGAATACCCTGATCAAGCAACTGAGAATGATAAAAGAACTTTGAGAAGACTGGCTAGTGACTACGTCTTAGATGGGGAGATCCTATACAAAAGAAGAAAGGATCAGGTGTTATTAAGATGTGTGGATGCTGTTGAGGTTAAGAAAATCCTAGAAGAAGTACATGAGGGTGTCTGCGGAACACACGCTAATGGTTTTACAATGGCCAGGCAAATCATGAGATTCGGGTATTATTGGTCCACCATGGAAGGGGATTGCATCAATTATGCCAAGAAGTGCCATAAGTGCCAAATTTATGGGGACAAGATTCATGTGCCTCCTTCACCTCTTCATGTTATGACTTCTCCATAGCCCTTCTCTATGTGGGGTATGGACGTCATTAGGCCAATCTCACCGAAAGCCTCTAACGGGCACCGATTCATCTTTTTGGTTATCGATTACTTCACCAAGTGGGTAGAGGCTGCTTCATATGCCAATGTCACCAAGTCGAAAATCAGCAAGTTCTTAAAGAGGGAGATCATATGCCGATATGGAATGCCAAAAAGGATCATATCGGACAATACATTGAACTTGAACAACAGCACGATAGCAGAGGTTTGCAGTCAGTTCAAAATTAAACACCACAACTCGTCACCATATCGCCCAAAAATGAATGGTGCAGTTGAGGCAGATAATAAGAATATCAAAAAGATTGTGGGAAAGATGGTTGAGACTTATAAAGATTGGCACGAGAAGTTACTATTTACTCTTTATGCTTATCGAATGTTAGTCAGGACCTCCACCGGTGCAACTCCTTTCTCATTGGTCTATGGAATAGAGGCAGTGTTACCCATTGAAGTTGAAATTCCTTCCCTTCGAGTCTTGTCAAAGCTAAAGTTGGATGAAGCAGAATGGATCCAATCCCAATATGATAAGCTAAATTTGATCAAAGAGAAGAGGCTGAAAGCTATCCATCACGGTCAAATGTACCAGAAACGAATGATGCGAGCTTACAACAAAAAGGTTCACCCCAAAGAATTCCACGAGGGGACTTGGTATTAAAGAAGACCTACCCTACAAAAGGATTTCAGAGGAAAATGGATGCCAAGCGGGAAGGACCTTACGTGGTAAAGAAGACCTTTTTGGAGGAGGCGATATTAATCGAAATGGATGGCAAGACTTTGCCTAATCCAGTGAATTCAAATGCAGTCAAGAAGTACTTCACTTAAAAAAAAAGAAAAAGAGGAGAGGCCAAGGCGAAAACCCGCAAAGGGTGCTTTAAGACCAAAGGGGTTTTGAATTGAAAACCTGTGAAAGGGCAATTCAAATATTGATCAAGGGTGGGGCATGCGGTAGTCTTGCTATATAACACCCCTAACCCGTATCCGTCGCCGAATTATGGTTACAGGTATTACCAGACAGATCAGAGACTTTTACAGATAATTCATAACTTAATCATCGTTTCACATCAAAGCGTCCATTAATTAGGTCAACGAGACCTTAAACATGCTTTAAGATAGAGTCAGGACTAAACCGAACACATATCAAAGTTCTCAGAAATTTAAAACTTTTTGAACACTGCAGAGGTCACACGCCCGTTCAGACAGGCCGTGTGCCTCCCACGGCTACTAGACAAACCCATGCGTCCTGGCCATGCCAAAACAGAGCATGTATACTGACTTATCCCCACGGCCACCAAGCACGCCCGTGTACCATGGCCGTGTACTCTTAGGCTAGCTACTGACTTAATTCCACGGTCACTAGGCACGCCCGTGTGCCATGACTGTGTAGGCAAAATAGGCCATTTGCAAGGCCATAATGCCACCCACACTTAGGTCAACCCTACAAAAAACCTACCAATTCATTTCAAACACATTTGACATTCAAAAATTATGTCAAAAGATCAACATGTAATTTCATCCAAACACAACTCCAGTCATGCTAACTTATATACCAATTTGTACAACCAAAACACATATACATCCAAACATGATTCATCCACATTTACCTTCCATGTAACCATTTCAATGATGAAACACACATACTCATAATGCATTCATAAGCTTACCATAGCCTTGACCATTTCAATAGCTAACTTACCATATCAAAACATGCATCATATATCATATTTACTCATGCATATTACGAACACTTATCTAGCCACATCTCATGGCTACTTTTACACATTTCAAACATATCCAAAATGACTAGCCTATACATGCCATATCTAGCTATATACATTTCCAAAAGATACCAAAATGAGCTTAAGTAGTGTGATGACGATCCTCAACGGTCCCGAGCCTTCAGTAGCTTTGACGATCTATAAAACAGAGCAAACACACACAGAGTAAGCTTTCAAAAGCTTAGTAAGCCATATACAAATAAACTTAGCATAAAATGCATATAACCAATTTGATACAATAACATCATTACTTCTCATAACAAATTCATCACATAAATTCTTTGGCTCATTTGCTTAGCCATATCTTACCATATTCTTCAACTCAAATATCACATATACACATAATCATCTTAGTAAGTTCATATAGATACTTACCTTCCATACACACTTAGTGTACATATCAAACGTACCTGAAACAGATATACGATCACATAATCGTTTGTTTCTCAGACTTGCCCGTTGAACCATTCGAAATCTAATAGGATACTCAGAATGCTCACAATAGTCGTACAATGCCAACGTCCCAGACGTGGTGTAACAGCCCGATTTAGACTTTAGTCGGAACAGTGGTTTCAGGACCACAATATGACATTGAAAATTTTATTTTATTATTATTTTAATATTTACAGCACGATATTATAGTTGTGTGAAATTTTCGTAAAGAAATTTGATCGTTTAAGTGGTTAATTCGGTAAAAAGGACTAAATCGCATAAAGCATAAAAGTTGGGTTCTATAAGTTAAAAGTGTCAAATAGCTATAGAACAATAAAGTAAAGGTCCTTATGTGATAATTAATCCAATTGTGAGTTAGTGGATGATATTTGGTTTGGCATTTGTGTAAATTTGATTATTTTTAAAGGTAAAAAGGTAAAAAGGTAATTAAAATTAATAATAAATAAAATAAAGCCAAATAGTATCATCTTCCATTCATTTTACAACCGAAAATGGGGTTTAAAACAGCCATGGAAGAGCTTGACATTCGGCTATGGTGTTTTTGCTCAAATAGGTACGGTTTTTACTCGGTTTTTAATAATTTCTACGTTTTTGAGATCGTTGCTAAGTTATCTACAAAACCCATGCTTGAATTTTTTATTTTGGTGAATATTTTGAATTATGACATTGTTGAAATCTTGTGTATTTTGATGTTTGATGGTAGATTATGCATGTTAATGAGTAGAGGAACGATTTTTACTAAGTGATTTTCAGTGAAAATGAGTAAAACGAGCTAATCGGTAAAAGTTGTTATTGTTCATAAGTATGTGTTATAGTAAGAAATTGAAGTTGCTATAGAAGGGAAAAATGTTCAGCATGTCATAAAACATAAGAAAAAGGAATAAAGTTTAATTTACGAGCCTAGGGGTAAAACTGTAATTTTTGAAAGTTAGGGGGCAAAATTATAAATTTGCCAAAATTTGATATGTGAATTGAATTGACTAGTGTGTTGATAAAATGTGTTAAATGGCTGTTATTTGACATGTTAGATCAAGAAATTATAAAATTTGGACTAAGATCGGGGAAGAATAAAGTTGTGGGTTAAGTTGGGAAAATTAGCCGTTTCGGCATTCGAGGTAAGTTGGTGTGTTAATAATAATGCAATAATGTTGTAATTTATATTTGAAAGCTAAAATAGTGAATTAATTGAATTATGTTGATTTAAATGTTATGAAACATTGTAAATTATGTATGTAACTTAGTAATATGCTGAATTGGAAATTGTGGAATTAATAATGAATAGCCGAATGTGAATAAACCTAGAATTTAGTATGTTTAAGTTTGTTCGATTGAGATGTGATATTTGAATGTTCGTACAAAGATTATGAAGTGTATAAAAGGTTCGATATCTGAAATATGTGTGTGAGGCACTGACTTAAAAGTATCGTTATTCAGTGTGGGCCTAGCAAGCCTTGTCTTTGAGTGAACTTAATCGGGCTTTGTGCCTACTTGAGGCTTATTGCCGGTGATTGAATATCGGACCTCGGTCTAGCGGGCCTAGTCCGGTGTGTGATTCAGGTGATGCCTAGCGAGGTTTTATACCGGTGATCTATTTTCAAATTTATATTTATAAGACCTCATAATTATGTGGTTATTGAGCAAGTAAGTTTATAAGCAAAAAGACGTACTAAATTTTATAAAATGTGAAGTATACATGTAGAAATAAATATATGAATTTTTATTTGATTTAGCCAAATGTATAAATGTTTATGAGATTTGGGAACAAGTTCGATTCAATTGAGATAGGATGTTTGAAAAGCTTCAGTATGAACCTTAAGGATTAGTTAAGATTTCAGATATATGAATTATGTGTAAGATGATTTTGTATCGGTGATATCGGGCTTTATGCCTACTTGAGCTTTGTCTGCCGGTGTATAATATCGGGCTTTATGCCTAGCGAGCTTTGTGTCGGTGTATAATATCGGGCTTTATGCCTAGTGGGCTTTGTGCCGGTGTATAATATCGGGCTTTATGCCTAGCAGGCTCTGTGTGCGGTGTATTATATTATGCCTTATGCCTAGTAAATTTTACGTGAGCAGCGGTAAAAGTAATCAAATGTGTTAAATGAGTTAAAGTGAGCGGGTATTGAATTGATATAATGAAAAGTGATTGAATGTGAAAATGATTTAATCATGTGATAATAATGTGCAAGTGAACTTTGTAATTGATGCATTTATATGTGTAAGTGTGAAAATGAAATCGTTTGTATAAGTGAAGTGCGGTATGAAATTAAGTAGGAAATCGTATGATCAAATAATACAGGTATGTGTATGAAATTGCTATTGTATGATTTATATGTTGAATAAAGTGTTTGGGTTATGATGCATCAATTGTAAGGATGCAAATGAGTGAGATGTGCCTATGATCAAATGATAATTATATGCTAAGTTATACTATGTTTTTGTGCATATGTAAAAAAAAATGAAAGTGAATACATAGAAATTATGAAAAAGTGAAATTTTCATTAAAACAGTACTGGACAACTGCAATTGTGTACTTTTGAAAATCACCGAAAATAGTGGAAATTGAATTAGAAAGTGAAGAGATATGGATTGAAATCTCATTGAGTCTATTTTCATATAAAAGAAACAGAGCAAGCAAAGGATTTGTATATTTTGAGATATTTAAATTTTTTGTAAGACTGGTTCAGAATGATTACGTGATCCCCTGTTCTGACTTGGAAAAATCATTATAAATTGTACAAAAATAATTATTGATCATGGTTTATATGCTTATAATCCTTAATGAGTCTATTTTTTATTTAAGTAAACGAGAACATTATTTGAATTCTGTACAATGAGATAACTGAGTTTTTGTAAAGATAGGTCAGAACCATTGAATAGTGAAATAAGGGAAAATTTAAGAATAATCTGGTATTGATTGGCCAGACCAAAAATTCTAGAAATTTTATGGCAAGAAGGTATATGGGTCTAATTTTAGGGAAAATTAACGGAACTTAATTTTGAGTTTTGTAGCTTATGAAATAATTAAATCAGTGATTGTGACTCAGAAAAACAGCCTAAGCTGAACTTAAGAAAAAGGTGAAATCATGTGAATATTGATTCTAATTCCTTGAGCATATTTATTGAGAAATGGGTTAATATTACTAATTAAATTGATTATTATTATTGATATACCAACTTACTAAGCTTTCAAAGCTTACTCTGTGCGTTTGTCCAATGTTAATAGATTTTCAGAGATTTGCTCGGGTTGGAAGTCGCAGGAGGCCTTATCACACTATCCGGCTATTGTTTCGGTAAATAAAATCTTTGAGTTTTGATTATGTGGCATGTATAGGATAGTTTTAATATGGTTTATTCTGATTTGCGTATGTATAACCATGCGAAAATGGTTTGATTGTAATGTAGGAAATATAGCATTTATGATCTTTTTTGGCTATGCATTATAAATGTGCAAATTTGGCTGATTTGATAGAGTAAATAATTGCTATTTGATTTTAAAGTAAATTATAGAAGTTGATATGGCATTGTGCATGAATTGCAATATATGACCATGCTGAAATGTGTATTGTCCGATAATGCCTCGTAACCCTAGTCCGACGATAGACTCGGGTTAGGGGTTTTACACGTGGTCTTACATGTAATCAGATATCGATGCCACTGTCCCAGACAGGGTCTTACTCAAATCAAATACGATGCCAATGTCCCGGACATGGTCTTACACGTAAATCTCATTTTGATGCCAACGTCCCAGACGTGGTCTAACACGTAAATCTCATTTCGATGCCAACATCCCAGACGTGGTCTTACATGATATTACATAACAGACACCTATGTCATGACATAGTTAATCCTATCTATTCCTAGGTTCGAACGGGACTTCTCAGACGTTGACACTATGTCGATTCTACCTCGAAATTCATATATACATCGTCTCATGTGCATTCATCCTTAACAATAGTCATATGAACATATATATATAATTCAATACAACTATATTTATTTGTATATCGACTTACCTCGGATTCGAATATTTGTTCGGACTCGGTTATTCGACTACTTTCGCTTTCCTGCGATCTAAGTCTGTTTTCTTCGGTTCTTAATCTATACATATTCAAATTTAACCCTTTTATTTACCAACATATTCATTTCAATCCAAAAACACACATTTAGGGCTATTTGCAACTTAGCCCCCACATTTGTACATTTTATCAATTTAATCCATTTTTCTCAAAACATCAAATATACAAAATCACCATATACTCATGCTTAGCCGAATGCTCATGTATCTCATACAAGTTCAAACATTTCATTTATTTCCCAATTTAGTCCCTCAAAATGCTATTTTCTCGATTAAGCCCTAATTACTCAAATTCATCAAAAATTCAAGAACAAAATATGTTCATTAAACACATATCTTTCATTTAACACCTAAACTCATCACAAAACTCACCATTTCATCAATGGCACATTTCATAAACAACATCAATTCTCAAAATTACAACATGGGTTTTATAGTATACGAAGCAACGATTACAGAAACGTAGAAATTATCAAAAACTGAGTCAAAATTATACCTTAATCAAGCTCAAAGAGTGTTGAATGCCCTAACTTCTTATTTCTTTTTCTTTTGTTTGATTTTCGATGGAAGAACATATGAAAATATCCACCATCTTTTAATTTGTTTTTATTAAAACAATATTATCAATTCTTTTACCATATTAACCTTTAATAAAACATATAAAATTTATACACTTAATGGCATAACCGTCCATTAACAAACCACTATCATATTTATGGCATAATTGCCTCATAAGACCTCTATACTTAAAAGCCACATCAATTCAGCCATTAATCAAATAGAAACCCACTTTTACGAATTATGCAATTCAGTCCTTTGCTCAAATTTAACACACTAACAGACAAATTAATTCATGGAACTTTAGCACATGCTTAATCACATATCAAGAGCACAGAAAATAATATTAAAATATTTTACTGCCTCGGATTAGTGGTCTCGAAACCATTGTTCCGACTAGGGTCTAAACTGGACTGTTACATGCTATGCTTGAATTAACGAAGAGGAGGTATGCTACATCTTGGGGCATCGACAAAATACTATAGATCTCCTAAACACATGTTGAGCTCAAAATGGTCCTCAAGAAGTTCGTACGGAGAAGCTCAGGCTGCGATATCTAGGGCACCTATTTGTCCCCTCACCTATTTTGTATTCCAGCAATGTTTGCTTTCTTTAATTAATCCATTCTTTTCAGATTTTATTCCTAATAAATTTCAGTTTTGTCCAATTATTATGATCATTTTCAAGCATTTTGCATTGAAATAACGATTAATGGACTAATAATACTTTCACAAAAGGAGTTCTGTGTATTACTCTAGAAGCTTCTAAATAGTACAAGAACCTGAAACAAGACTATTATTTAGAACTCACCAAGCCTGAGGGTTGGAAATATTTGAGAAAGAAGAGTCTAAATGGTGACTATTTCTTTGGATTTTCTATCAAAGATATCATTTGAACAAGAAGGCGAGGATGTTACGTCAGTAATACAACCTTAAGGAACAACGAGCAATGACAACCCAGACATTAAAAAGGGATCATTCTCATGACCTTCTGCATTCATACAAATATCATCCATAACACATCTAGTTAGGAGCATTCGATTCATTCTGATTATTGCATCCTAATCATTTGGCATAAGCATAGGCCCATGAAATCGATTCTACAGGTTATGTCCCCCAGAGGACGGTGTAGCAAGATCGGTGAATCCACAAATCTCATCTCCCTGAAGTAGCAGTGAAGTAGATTGAAGTCGCGAGATCTTACCTCCTTGAAGTTGCAATGGAGCGGTCGAAGATGGCGAATCTTATCTCCCCTGAGATTCTGATGGAGCAGATTAAAGCCATTAACCTTATCTCCCTGAAGTTGCAGTGGAGCAGGTTGAAGATAACAGACCTTATCTCCCTGAAGTTGCAGTGGAGCAGGTCAAAAAAATAACAAATCTTATCTCCCTGAAGTTGCAGTGGAGTAGATTGAAGTTACAAGTCTTATCTCCCTGAAGTTGCAGTGGAGCAGACTGAAGATAGTGAATCTTATTTCCCTGAAGTTGCAGTGAAACAGATTAAAGCTACGAGTTATAAACCTTATCTCCCTGAGGTTGCAGTGAAGCAGTTGCAGCGGAGTAGATTCAAGCTACAAGTCTTATCTCCCTGAAGTTGCAGTGGAGCGGATCAAAGCACCAATTCTTGTACCTCCGAAGTTGCAGTGGGTTAGAGCAGGGCTACTTGAAGAAGAAAAGCACCAAGAAGTCAAGATTCAGCGAGATCGGGCAAAATTGGCCCTTTCTAAAGTCTTTGCTCCATCCCCGTTACACAACAATGAGCAAAGAGGGGCAGCTGTAGTAGGCCCAATTAGCCCGGGCCCAAACCAGACACAAACAAAACCAAAACCAAAAAGCCCAAGAATAAATAAAACCCAAATTACAGTCCAGATTTACAAAAAAACAAGCCCCAAAAAAAACCTAAGCCCGTGGCCCAAAACCTAAACAAGAACAGAAACCCTACTATGACCTCTAGCGCGTCGACCCCTCTGCGCGCGCTCATGCACCACCCGGTGGCCTCGTGCTGCAAAAAAAACAAAAGAGGGACAAACAAACAGCAAAAAAAAAACAGAGCAAAATATTGTATTTTTTTTTCAATTTCGGCTATAAAGCCATGAAAACAATGTACTTTTTTTTTACACACAAAATCAATACAAAGCAACCAAAAATAAAAAAGCAGATCAAAGAAAAAATGAAGTAATACTCGTGCAAAGGTTCTTTTTATTTTCTTTTCGAAACTATTTATGTATATATATAAAGATTTTTTTTTATTTTTTTAACTATACATATATATTAAAATATAGTATAAAAAAAGAAAAGAAAAAACTTACCTTTTGGAGTTTTGACCGCCGTGCAGTGGTCGACGGCGGCGTGATGGACCACGGCGATTGGCGAGTGGCCGGACCCTCGAGAACTGCAGAGAGAGAGCAAAAAAGGGGGGGGGAATATTGTTTTTTTTTTTTGGAGAAATGAGAGAAAATGAAATTTTTTTCAAATATTTTTGGCTTATATAGCCACTTAAAACGGCGCCGTTTTGGCCGGCGTCCTAAAGCCCCAAAACGATGTCGTTTTGAGCCTCCGACCCGAGATTTGACCTGCTCCAGGCCTAAGATCCGCGTGTTTTTAACGAAAGGGCTAATTGCACTTTTAGCCCTTCTGCTTTTTTATGGTTTTGCAATTAAGTTTCTTTTATTTCTAATTTTGCCCTAGAATTTTGCTTTGATTTCATTTTAGCCCCGTGTAAAGTGCTACGTTTTGGAGGGTGGGGATATTTTCCCCTTTAGTCCCTCCTTATTATTCGCGCACTCGATTCAATCCTTTTCTTTTTTATTTATTTTCAGATTCGCCCCAAACTTTTGTTTTAAGTTCAATTCAATCCTTTTTTTGTTATTTCGGCTGTTTTATTAAATTAATTAATTTTAATAATATTATTATTATTACTATTATTACTATTATTATTACCATTATTATTATTATTGTTATTATCAACATATTATTATTATTAATTAACTTTGTTATTATTACTCTTATTTTCTTTAATATTTATTTACCTAAATATTATTATTATTAGTACTACTACCATTATTATTATTATTATTATTATTATTATTATTTTATGTTCATCATTTTTTACCTAAATTTCATATTTGTTCATACTTGTTTGTTTATTTTTCATTCCTCTACTTTCAAAATATTTGAATTTAGCTTTATGTATGTACATTGTATTTATTTACTTACTACCATTTTAATTTTTTTATCTTATTTTTTTATTTCACTATTATTTTTTTATTTTTATTTTTACTTAACTAGTATTAGACTTAATTAATTAAAGCCACTGTTTATTTATTATCTTAGCTATATTCTTATCGCTCCACTTATATGTGTCATCATTTTATCATGCCATGAGTCGTTTTTAAGCATTTATTCATCTCTATCGTATCTCGAATAAATTAAAAACTCGGTGTTTCAAACATTGTATTCGTTCTCACACAATCGCGTTTCGTTTTTTTTTTTAAATAAGTAATCTTTCGCAATTCGAGATTCGAAAGGTTGTTCCCTAACTTACGGGGTTTTGATTTTCTCGATAAATCCGAATAAACGAACGTTTTTAAAGCATAAATTTTAAAATATTCTCGGGAATTAGGAAAAATCGTGTTCTAACTTACGGAATACGATTTCTTTCTAAAACCGAGATAATCAAATGTCTTTCAAAATAAACAAACTTTTTGGTATTTATTCTCGTTTCGTGTTTTAAGATATTGTGTCCTAACTTACGGGACGTAATTCTTTATTCTCGATTAACGTGGAATATGCCCTCTTCTCAGAAAAATTTTCTATCAAACAATGTTTTAACAAAGGACCGTATTTTTTTAATCTCTCCAAATTTTTGATTTTTGATATTAGGATATTAATTAATCAATTAGGTACCAATTTTGGGTGTGACGAGGGTGCTAATCATTCCTCGCACGTAACCGACTCCCGAGCCCGTTTTCTCGAATTTCATAGACCAAAATCATTGTTTTAATAAATTAAAATATTTTATTAAAACGGTCAAATTACAAGGTGATCCGATCACACCTCATAAAAAAAAGATTGGTGTCGACTCCCTTTTTTCGTTTTCGTTTTCAAAATAAAAGTCGACTCCTTTTTTTTTCAAAAAAAAAGAAATGGTTTCGACAACAGTCAACCACCGTTTCTCCAACACCAAATGAGCGGCGAAATCTGACTTAAGGAGACTGTTTATACATGCCTCAACTACTAGTATATTATTTCAATTTAATTTTATTTTCTGTTTTCCAATTTATATATATTGTTCTTATTCAATCTTGTGATTAATATAAAATTTTATATTACTATTATTTTACTAACGTTTATGCAACATATGCCACACAGTAATTCTTTTCATTTCTCCATTTTTTTGGTAGATAAAAAGGGAACATAGAATTACTTAATTTAGAGTACAATACAAAGCATAGTTGGCTTTATCAACCATAAAACTAGAAAGCATGAAGTCGAGAATATCGAAATAGATAACATAATCATTAAGGTACTACGTTCGTGACTTTCAGGTTTTCATGGAAAATAGAATTTATAACAATGGAGCTCAGGTTTTCACTTCCAGTTTGTAAATGGGAAGGGAGAAGAGAAAAAAATATATTTATGGTTTTTAATATTTTTTACCTAAAAGAAGGGGAAATTTGGATAATTTACCTGAAAATACCAATTTTTAACAAAATTTACGGAAAAGTACCTAAAAAATAATTATTTACCGCAAAGGGTCATTTCCCCTGAAAACGCATTCACGTCAGCGCTTTTCAGGGGATGAACCAGCAAAGCGCGTCCAAGAGGGAGCGCTTTGTGCCACATCAGCAAAAAACGCGTCCTTGAAGGCGCGCTTTGCTGATGTGATGGACGCGCTTTTGCCCTTTCCCCTCGATGGGGTTTTCAGTTGTTTTGAGTGTTAGGGTATAAGTTTTTAGGGTTTTAAGGCTACGGTTTAGGGTTTTTAGGGTCTTAGGGTTTAGAGTTTTTAGGGGAAAATTAATGAACTAGATTTTAGGGTTAATTAATTAAAATAATTTTAGGTTTAGGGTTTTGGGAAAACATATCAGCAAAAAAAATTATTTGAATATTTTTCTGATGAGTATCGGCAAAATAATTTTGAGAAGGCGTTTACGAACAAATAGTGACCAAAAAGCGCTTCAAGCGGGATGTCTTTGTCGGCAAAGTCTGAGAAAAAAGCTCCCCGTAGACACTCTTTTGCTACGATGAGTCTCGACAAAATAATTTTGAGAAGGCGTTTACGAACAAATAGTGACCAAAGCGCTTCAAGCATGATGCAATCGACAAGAAATGTAGAAAAAAGCTCCCACGTGGGCGCTCTTTTGCTCTGATAGTCTCTAGCAAAATAATTTTGAGAAGGCGTTTACGAACAAATAGTGACCAAAAGCGCTTCAAGCGAGGATACATTGTCGATGGAAGTATTGAAAAAAGCTCCCACGTGGACACTCTTTTGATCTGATAGTCTCTGGCAAAATAATTTTGAAAAGAGCGTTTACGAACAAATAGTGACCAAAAGCGCTTCAAGCGAGGATGCTTTGTCGGCAAAGTCTTGAAAAAAGCTCCCACATGGGCGCTCTTTTGCTATAGTAGTCTCTGGCAATCCTTAGACTATAAATGAGCCAAATTTCATTCTCGGGTTGCATAATAGAAATTGAGGCAAAAGTAAAATAGAAAGCGAAGATGAGTGAAGCGTATTAGTCTTTGTTATTTACTATGATGGTGAGGTTTGTGACACCAAAAATGGTGTTGTTTTTATCGGAGAACACAACGCGGCCCGGTTTTTAATGAAACATAGATTTGTGAGAACCGCTTAAAAGAATTAGGCGTAAAATCTTGAACAACGCCAATGAAAGTTCGATCTATTAAGTATAGATTTTGTGCTTGGTTGATCCCGTGAGATATGACTCATTCGACATCAAAGGTCCTCGAAGCTTGGAGGCAATGGTGGAGACTCATCTTGCCAATGGATCACCCTATCTTGAGGTATATATACAATTTTCATCGCTAAGTGATCTTCCTTCGACTTCAACATCTACTGCTGTTCGAGGGGAATACACGACCCCAAGCCGATACTCTGTTAGTAGGAGGCAGAATACGGAAGTGCCCATGTTTGGTGGTAGTATGGAAAACACAACCCCTGCACGACACTCGGTTGGTGGATGGGACATGCATATCCTTCCTTCGACGTTCGATGCTAGAAATACGTATTGGAAAACATCATCAACTTCTAGTGGTTGGCAATCCACATATGATTGGGAACATTACGAAAGTTGTTTAAGAAGGGATAATGTACTCTCCATGACATCCACCGGCGAGGGGCCCTCGTTCGTTGCAGATGATGGTGGGTCGAATGATGAGTCCGATGTGGATCCACCTCGAGAGCCCGGCCCGATGGTGCGAAGTTGCATTATTTTACGAGCGGAACTGTTCCACCGTGCACGAAGATGTTGAAGGCGGTTCGGATAAAGAAGAAGAAGATCGCGATCGAGGCGTACTCGCCTCGGCCCACATGCATAATGTCGATCTATCTCAAGGCGATGCATTGGAGTTTCTGAACTACCACACGTAAAGCGTGGTATACAAGTTCGTCGTTGGATTGAGGCGAATTAGAAGTTGGTAAAGAGTTTTCCAACAAGGATACTTTTCTTGGTGCATTGAAACAATATAGCATCGAAGCGGGGTTAACAACAATGTGGTTAAATCTAAACTCGATAAGTATGAAGCCAAGTGTGCAGAGCAAGACGGTACATGTTCATGGAAAATCATGGCCTCGTTGAGGAAAAAGACAGGCTTGTGGGAGATTAAAAAGTACAAAGGTCCACATACATGTCTTGCCGGTGCAGTATGACTAGGTGTTTAAGGTTTTTGAATAATACTGATATTGCGTAATGTTGCATTATTTAACGTACTTCATTGACAGGTGTTTCACAAGATCACCCGAAGATGGATTCAAAGATGTTGGCTGACTTAATAATATCGACGGTGAAGGCGGATCCTAAGACTACTGATCTTGGCTTTAATTGGCAATATTCGTAGCCAATTGGGGTACACGCCCTCTTCAGGAAGACTTGGATAGCTAAGCGAAGGCGTTGGAAAAGTTACATAGTCGATGGGGCGCTTCATATAATAAAGTGTGGCGGTGGTGTCGAGTCTTTGGAGAGATATGTCCCGAGCGGCATAACGGACCTTGAAAGCGGGCGGCGTACTACAGCGATCGATTGCTCCGTGGATGCCAAGTGTTCAAGCGTGCATTACGGATCTTTAAGCAATGCCGAGATGCATTTCTATCTTTGCAAGCCATTGAGTACAGATTAGCGGTACCTTTATGTATGGTAGATATACACATCGGCTATTGCTATTTGTGGCACAATATGGCGATGGGAGAATCCTTCCAATTGCGTTTGCAATAACACCAGAAGTCGGTGATGGATCGGGATTTTTCTATCTAGGTTAAGGAGGCATGTGCGCTCCAACACGATATATGCGTTATATCGGATCGGGGCCTGGAATACTAGCGCAATAGAAGCGGCAGGGAAGCATGTGGCATCGTACACACCATCGATATTGCCTAAGGTATGTTGCGTCCAACTACCACGGGCAACATCGATCTACAAGTGAGCGACAAGCCCGACCAACATGGGTATGTAATATCTATTAATATAATTTCGTTTGTAATATTCAATTTCTTCTTAATTGAAGAGTGGTATGTAATATTCGCTATCAACTTATATTGGTAGGGTACGAGATCAATAAGGACCGTTTTCACGAGATGTTGGCGAGTTTGCGCTCGATTAACGAAGAAGGCGCAAACTACCTATGCAACATACCTTTGAGCAGTGGACACAAGCATATGGCGGTGGCCTACGATATGGTCATATGACCTCAAACCTGGCCGAATGCATAAATTCTATTCTAAAAGGCGCGTCATTTGCCGATAACATCGGTTGTGCGAAGACATATTTTTGTTTAAGCGGCACTATTTCCGAAAGCGGCGGCCCGAGTTATAAAGGCCAAATGCAAGGAGGCCATGTATGGTGCTTGAAGGTATTGCGAGAAATTAACAAGGGGAAGGCACGGGCCAACACCATGCACCACGGTGTGTCACGATCGCGACAACCTATGGTTTCGTGTGACGGAGTTTTGTGACCGAACCAAGGTATTGTTGGCGGGCACTATCGTGTACACTTGAGAAATAGGACTGCGGATCGTGGGATATTTGATGCGCCGTTATTAATGCGCTCATGTAATTGCGGCTTGTCGAGAATCTCGTCTGGATCCCATGAGCTATGTCGGCGAAGTGTATAAAATAGAAAACATGTACAGCGTGTGGAGACACATATTCCCACCGGTCTCGGATGAGCGTAAGTGGCCGTGCAGTATCGCTTGCTCGTATAATTTATTCACGGATAGAGAAGCTGCGTCGCAAACCAAAGGGTCGACCTTGCTCGACTAGAATACGCAACAATATGGATATCCGAGAAACAACCAACCAACGGAAGTTATGCGGATGGTGTAGGAACCCAGGCCATACATCTCGCTCGTGCCCAAATCGAAATAGTTGATAGTCTCCTTATCATTTTATTGTAATTAACCCGTCATACTTTTTCACTTATTCAGTTTAGTCCTAATTCATCCATTTCTTATTAATTTCTATATATAAAAAATAAAAATAAATTACAATATAAAAATAAATTACAACTTTTATTTTATTTAGGATATAAAAAAATGAAATTACAATAAAAAAATAAACAACTTTTATTTTATTAAAGATATAAAAATTAAATTACAAAAAAATAAAAAAACAACTTTTATTTTATTAAATATATAAAAATTAAATTACAAAAAAAATAAACATCTTTTATTTTATTAAAGATATAAAAATTAAATTACAAAAAAAAAATAAAAAACAACTTTTATTTTATTAAAGATATAAAAATTAAATTGCAAAAAAACAATTTTTATTTTATTAAAGATATAAAAATTAAATTACAATAAAAAAATAAACAACTTTTATTTTATTAAAGATATAAAAATTAAATTACAATAAAAAATTAAAAATAACTTTTATTTTATTAAAGATATAAAAATTAAATTACAATAAAAAAATAAACATCTTTTATTTTATTAAAGATATAAAAATTAAATTACAAAAAAATAAAAAAACAATTTTTATTTTATTAAAGATATAAAAATTAAATCACAAAAAAAAATAAAAAACAACTTTTATTTTATTAAAGATATAAAAATTAAATTACAATAAAAAAAACAACTTTTATTTTATTAAAGATATAAAAATTAAATTACAATAAAAAAATAAACAACTTTTATTTTTTTAAAGATATAAAAATTAAATTACAAAAAATAAAATAAAATAATGACTGTCGAAATCAATGTTGGTGCCGGTCGGAATCGATTGCCACATGGGGTGGTCGATTTACACGCTGGATTCCTCATTCTTCTAGCTTAGTAGGGGTTGTGGAACCTCGGTGGGGATTTTGGTTCCTCGGCAGGAGTGCAGTTGTGGGTGTTGGGAGGATGACCCACCTTGATAAAATATTGGACCGGGAGGTGTTTGCATCGCCCATGGCGGAGGTGTCACGAATCCCATAAGGCGAAGGAGATTGGTAAAAGAAGAGCTCCCGGCGGTGCCTCGTGCGATCCCTCATGCGGCGGCCTATATTGGTGGCGATCGGAGTAGTTTGGAGCGGACTCGAGCAGGCCATGCATTCCAACTTTGCCATGGGGCGTGGGAAAAGGAAACATATAAGGGTTAGGATACATATAAGGGCTAAGATGCGCTTTTGGCATAATCGAAAAGGCGTGATGTAGGTGTCATTGGTGAAGTGTTGGGCCGATGGATGTGTGTATTTGTTGATGGGCGGCGATTGTGTCGGCGCCGTTGATGGTCCCGTCTCATCACCCATTCTCCTTGGATTTAAAGGGCCCCGTCGTTCCCTTTGTTCACGAAGTTGCCGTCGCTTCTCCTCTTCCGAGCAATAAATATGGCTTGCCATGGATCCTAAACCATGGCATGTATTAAAGACGCACGCTAACTTTCAGAGGCGATGATCGGTTCCGGCGGTATATAATCATACCGGTTTTCCACATTTCGATATCTCTGACCAAAATCTTGGCCAATCCGTATGCAACTACCGTAAGTCGACTTTGTGCTCATCATCGAACACCTCAAGCGCCACGGGAATCAGTTGTCGGAATCAAATTGTATGAGAACCCGATCCGATTGGTGCATCTCCATGGTGGCATAGTTGACCAATGGCACCTTCACATGCCAAATGTTCAGATTTTGAAAGAACTCTTTAGGAATTCTTGCCCGAATTGTGGGTCCTCGTATGGTGTCCATTCAAACTATATTAACATGATAAAAATATTAGTTATATACTAAATACTAATTACTAAATACTACATACTAAATACTAAATACTAAATACTAAATACTAAATACTAAATACTGAAAACGACTATTTTATTACGAAAATATATTTTATTTAATACTTACATGTGCTTGAGCCATTGCTCTAATAGAAGCCGTATATCTTCAAGCGATGTAGGTATTCCAACATAACTCGCCGAATGGTTCCACCTAATTAAATAAATTTTTAGCATACAATTATATTTTAAATCAACGTAATCTAATATTAAATTTACCTCGTTATGAGTGGGAATGTATATGGGTGGTCGACTCGAGGGCGTAAAAATGGAAATCGAAACCGTGCCCATGATTGCGGTAGTGATAGGCAACCTCAGATTTTCGCTTTATTGAACGCGTCGCCCCACACATCTCGATACAAATTTGCTGCACAGTGAGACCCCCAACTCAATTCACCGTGCTGCTCTAAAATCAACGAGTTTCAGTGACCATCTCGGATGTACGAGGTTTTGTGACAAGTCCGGCATCAGATAGCCTCCAATCATCTCAAGAATGTATGCCCGAGCATATCGTATTCTTTCTATTTCGGTCAAATTATTATCCGGCTCCAGGAATGTGTCTCGTAACCAGCCCATCTCGATCCGACCTCCGTAAATGTTATCCGGAATAACACCCAAAAGCTCGTAGCATACTCGGCCCCCAATCGCCGCGAAGTTGCGGACGGTGACTACGTATCCATCCACCGGCAATCCTAATTGCAAATGCATGTCTTCCAGAGTGATAGTACTAGGGGTGTGCAAAATTCGGGTAAAAGCGAGAAAAATTCGGTTAACCGACCGAATTCGGTTAATGGTCGATTAACCGAATTTTTTCGATCGGGGTTAATTAATTTTTGTGATTTTTCGATTAACGGTTAATTCGGTTCGAAATCGGTCGGTTAACCAAATTTTTTCAGTTTAACCAAAAAAATTAATAAATAAAATTATAATATATAAATAGGCCCACTATTCTCCTAAACCCAATCCCTAAACCCAATCCAAACCCAAATATCTAACCCAACCCAATTACCCAATCCAACCCAATCATTAAAATTACAAATAATTTAATAAATAAAAATAAAATTCTAACACTAAAACTAAAATTATGTAATCTTTTTAATTATGTAGTGATTAATTTCGGGTAATTCGGGTAATTCAGTTAATTCGGGTAATTCGGTTAATTTTTAACCAAAAATAAAAAACATATAAATTTCGGTTAATTCGGTTAACCGACCGAATTAACCGAAAAAAATTCGGTTCGGTTAATTTTTTTGAAAAAATTTCGGTTCGGTTAACGGTTAAAAATTTTAAAAAGTCGGTTAATTCGGTTAATGTTATTTCGGGTCGGTTAACCAGTCAGTTAACCGAATGAACACCCCTAGATAGTACACTCTCCGCATGGAAGATGGAAAGTGTGCGTCTCGGGTCTCCACCTCTCTATCAACATGGCGATTAACCGGGTCCAACTTGCACCCCGGCCTATCGTGGCTCACGTGCCAAAACCCGCTTCCGCGAGTAATTCTCGATCAACGGCGATGACCGGACCGGACATATTGCGAATATAGCATTGCAACACCCGATCTCTGATTTGTTTAAAAAATTATAAAATAAAAATTAATTAAAATTGCATAAACCTAAAAAATATTAAATAGTATTAAAAATTAAAATTAAAACTTACCATTGTCATTTGATCGATGGAGATGTGTTTATTGTCGAGGCGAATTAATTCTCGGCCATTGCTAATACGATCGAATATTTTTAAATTTATCAAAAAATATTTCAAAAAAAAAAAATTAAAAAGGGCTTTTTGTAAATATTAAAGGACTATTGTGAAATTTGAGAGGAACTTTAAAGGAATTTGAGAGAAATTTGAGAGGAATTTGAGAGAAAGTTGAGAGAAAATTGAGAGAAAAATGAGTAAGGACTTTTGTGTGAAAAAAATAAAAGGGTGGGTGGGTTTTATATATATATATTTTTACCGTTGGAGGCCCAGCGGTAAAAAATTGACCGTTAGGCGGGCAAAGCAGCGTCTGAGGAGCGCTTTTGCCACATCGACAAAGCGTGCCCTCAAAGACGCATTTTTTGCTGATGTGGCACAAAGCGCTCCCTCGTGGACACGCTTTGCTGGTTCATCCTCTGAAAACGCGTCCACATGGCCCTTTCCGGTAAATAATTATTTTTTGGTACTTTTCTGTAAATTTTGTTAAAAATTGGTATTTTCTAGTAAATTGGCCGAGAAATTTTATCAAATCCTTCTCTGATTATTCTATTTTTTTCGTGTGGCTCACAATGCCACGTGACATTCTTTTAGTGGACCACATGTTTTTTTGTTAGAAATTAATACCATTGAACGAAGTATCATAATGATAAATAGAACAAAAATATATGTATGCCTCCCCTTAAAATATAAAATTATTATTTAAACCCTTAAATTTTTTTAAAATTTAAATAGTAAAGATAAAATTACATTTTAACCCCCTAAAATTATAAAAATTTAATTTAATCTTTTAAAACTTATAAAAATATAGATTATAAAAAAATAAAATTTTATTCACCCCGAAAAAAATTATTTTAGCTTCACCCCTGATTAAAAAGTATATGGAAAGATGTAGTAAAGTACATTGAAAATTTCTGACATTATCCCGTTTTAAATTTATATATTTTAAAAGAACAAAAATGTAAAACTCGTCCTCAATATATTTTGAGGTGCCTAAGAGAAAAAGTGGAATAATTTGAGGATCAATTTTGCATTTAAACCTTAGTCTAATTATGTTACAACTGACTGGCGGTTTCTTATTTTGGGGTAAAATGAGAGGAAAATGATAGTTTGAGGACCAAGTTTGCAGTTAAACCTTAATCTAATTACGGTACAGGGGAAAAAAAAGCAAAACAACATAAACGGATGAACCCTACCAAACGCAACGCTCAATTTCCTCCAGCTTTTCCTTCGCGGTCTCGGTCTTTGGTCTTTCTTTCGTCTTTGTGCACTGTTATTGAATTTCGAGTTTAGATCTGCTACTGTATTCCTTGAAATTCCGTGTTTGACCTTCTTCGTTGAACCTCCCAAACTGTTTTCCTACCATTCAACGAATTAGGGTTCTGGTCTGTTCTCTGTTTTGTTCTTTCGTGTTTAAAATCGCATCTGAAAAAAAAGACAAAATTTTGAATCTTTCAAATATTTTGGTTTATAATCTAAACTTCATTAGCTCATGTTTGTTAAATTTGTTTGATTCCCATTGCGGTTGCTTGAGTTTATTGGGCGTTAACTTCAAGCTTTATTTTTATTCGGTGTCGTTTATTGGGTTTGTTAACTTCTGAAACCGATGGATACTCGGAGCCCTAACGGATCTTCGCCGCAGCAACCACGGTCTGTGAAGAGGCATGGAATCACGAAACCAATATCCCTTGCGGGGCCTGTTGAGGCTGATATTCAACGGAATACGGAATTGGAGAAGGTAATCTCGTGTGTGTATGTGTGTTTAAGGATTGCATAGTTTTAATGATATTTAATTCACGAGTTGTTCTTTATTTCTGCAGTTTTTGATAGAGTCTGGGCTTTACGAGAGCAAAGAAGGATCTTCGAAAAGTGAAGAGGTTCTTGGCCATATCACCGAGGTAATTAGCTAATAATTGAAGTTTGCTTGTTGCCATTAGAGGAAGAAAAATGTAAATAGTTGTTTGTACGTTGCTGTTTTGGGACTATTGGTTCATGTTTTTCATTTAATTACTAAGCACCTAGTTGGTTTGCACGTTATGGTGGTTGCACAGTGATGTAAATCTTTCATTTCTATAATTATTTTGGTATATCTTTCAGGGAAAAAACATTTTCCGAGAAATAAACTAATTATGAAAGAGAAATGCACTGCAGATGGCTTTAGCATATTGTTCAGTTAAAGATGTTTGATCTCTTTTTTTTGTTCGGAAGTTTAGGTGTTTTGATCTAATCTCATATTTTGGTGTAGTTCTGAAAAAAGTGAATTATTTTCCTTATAGATTGTAAAAAGTTGGGTAAAGCAATTAGCACGTCAAAAGGGCTACACAGATCAGATGGTGGAAGAAGCAAATGCTGTCATCTTCACTTTTGGATCTTACCGTTTAGGGGTAAGTATGAACTCTAATTCTCTATGAAGTCTACTATTTTGTTAACTCATATTCTTTCTGACATTGCTTGGCGTTTGTAGAAACTCTAGAATTATTAAGGTTTCTCTGTGGGCATGTACTTTGTCGGTTGCTCTGCCAACTGCCATTGATGTTAATTCTGTTTGGATTGTTTTGATTTGCGTGTCACAAGTTTAATCGATCCTTGATATTCATATGCTAAGCAACAATTCATATTTTGATAGGTGCATGGACCTGGGGCTGACATAGACACTCTGTGTGTTGGGCCATCTTATGTGAACCGTGAGGTTTTTTTTTTATCTGCTTTTTTTAAAAAAACAAAGAAAAAAGAGTTGCATCTTCAATTAAGTTTGGCGGTTGTGTAGTTCGAGTTTGACTAATATTAATTTGAACTTTGCTAGGAAGATTTCTTCATCATTTTGCATGATATTTTGGCTAAAATGGAAGAAGTTACTGAACTTCAACCCGTTCCAGATGCTCATGTCCCAGTAATGAAATTTAATACAAGGGATATCAATTGATCTTCTTTATACAAGTATTTCTCTTTTGGTTGTTCCAGATGTAAGTTTGTATTCCATTTGATGATTTTTTCCATTTACACGTGTCTACGTTACTGCTGCATTGCATCTCTTAATGCTTAAGTGAAGGCCAAGAATGATTTTCTCTACACATTGCAGGTGGTACGAGCTATTCTCTGATAAAGAAACCTTTCTTGGTTTTCTTGATATGTTGTCAACCTATTTGTTTTATAATAACTGATAGGCAATTTTAAGTATAAGGCGGTATGCCTATCTGGTATTCTTTTGTTTAAAATAGCACATTATACTTATTAAGTAATTGGCAAAATTGTCATATCTGACCTTTTGCAACTCATAGATACCTCCTAATATATGAGTTCTTTTAGTGGCCCCCTCAGTTGGTTTTTTCCTCAATAGTTTCAATAAGCAAAAGTGCCTTCTACTGTATTTAGACAATTTATAAGTTTGGGTTCAAAATGAATTTGACCAGCAGTTGGATGGGTCTTGGAGTGTTTTAACTGAATTTATGGTCAGGACCTGACTCTTGAAGGTTACATTTGCTGAAGGGACCGACCAATATAGAAATTTCATAATGTTCCGTTACTAGTTTTATGAATGTTACATTTGCAGTGCATGTTTAGTTGCTCTCAATTTTGATATCTATGTTCTTTTTGAACTAATCAACAGGATCTTGATATCTCACAAGGCTCTGTGCTGGTTAATGTTGATGAGCAAACTGTTGAAGTCTGAATGGGTGCAGGGTTGCTAATCAAATCCTTAAACTTGTTCCAAATGTTGAGGTGAGTATTGTGTGTTGACCTCCACTTGTTTTATTTGTATTTATTTTCTCATTTTGCACACTTCTAATCCATTGTATAATTATAGCACTTTTGCATGGCGCTTAGATGTCTGAAGTTCTGGGCCAAAAGGCGTTGCATTTATTCAATGTAAGATTGGTAGTTATTGATTTCCTTTTCAGTGGCTTTTTGCTTCCGTATCATGTTTTATATTTTTTTATTTTTCTGTTTTTACTTGTTTATGGGTTACAGGATTTCTAGGAGGTGTAAACTGGGCTCTTCTAGTCGCACTTGGGTGTGCCAGCTTTATCCCAATGCAATACCTAGTATGCTGGTTTCTCGATTTTTCGAGTATATACTCAGTGGAGGTGGCGAACCCTGTTATGTTGTGCTCAATAGAAGAGGATGAACTTGGATTTCTCGTCTAGGATCCTCGGAAGAATCCTCGTGACGGTTTCATCATATGCCAATAATAACTCCAGCATACCCTTGCATGAATTCCAGTTACAATGTCTCTATAAGCACCCTTCGTGTTATGATTGAGCAGTTCCAATATGGTAATAAGATATGTGAGGTGAGATTATACAAGGCTATTGTATTAAGGTCTTGCTGCCTGCATTGAGGCTTGAACCTTATTAATATTTTTGTTATCATGTAGGAGATTGAGCTAAACAAAGCTCAATGGGATGCTTTGTTTGAACCTTATCTTTTCTTTGAGGCATACAAAAATTATCTACAAGTTGACATAGTTTCAGCAGATGCTGATGATTTGCTGGTATGGAAAGGCTGGGTGGAGTCACGGCTTAGGCAGCTCACCTTGAAAGTAAACATTAACTTCGCCAGTGGAGGAGTAAACATTTACTTCGCCAGTGGAGGAGTACTCTATCGAGCTTTGATGTCTGAGCTAAATTTTCCTTTTTATGACTTTTAAGAAAAGAATTCAGTGCAGTGAATATTTTCTTTTTCTCATGGTTTCTATGTCACTCTGCAGATAGAGCGGGACACAAATGGAATGTTGCAGTGTCATCCTTACCCAAATGAGTATGTAGATACATCCAAGCAGTTTGCACGTTGTGCATTCTTCATGGGCTTGCAGAGGAAAGTGGGAGTGACTGGTCAAGAAGGTCAACAATTTGACATATGTGGAACAGTTGATGAGTTCAGACAGGAGATAAGTATTTACCTGTATTGGAAACCGGGAATGGATATTTATGTTTCTCATGTTCGTAGGAAGCAGCTTCCTGGCTTTGTTTTCCCTGATGGATATAGACGGCCTCGAGCATCGAGGCATCCAAACCAGCATAGTGGAAAAACTTGTGAAGTTGCAAGGTCACGGTCAGGGTCTGCAGAAAGACAAATTAAGAGAAAACATGACAATGAAACAGTTGACAAAAAATTGGACAAACCTGAGAAGCGGGCCTCTATTAGCCCCCAGAGGCTGGAGTCCGTTTCTCTAGAAAGTAGTACAAGTGGATCTGGTGGAACATCTCATATTAGTATTGGTCAACCAGTTAAACCAGATCACCAAAGATGTGGGGATGTTGATGGAAATTCTGTTGATAGGCTGTCTAGTGGGCTGTTAGACAGTGAAGAAAGAAATGTTGAGATTACCATTCTGCGGGCTAGAATTGATAGTCCAGGGTCCCTCACCATACGCGGGCAGCCTTCTCTAGATGTCGATAATTTGCCAGTAGATAGAAATGCAGAGCCTGCTGAACAGATGGGTGAACCTGTTCTTAGGCAGGAGTTCCTTACTGCATGTGAAGTTCCTAATTCTGAAACAAGGGAGACATGCAAGAGTAGCTTGTATCAAGAGAAAATTGAGGATTTGGCATTAGCTTACATGGATGATTTAGAGACTGGATTTTCTAGGAAAAAATTAAACTGGAAAGGAGGTGGTGTTGGGGTTGATCAAGAGGCGGTCAAATTGTGTAATAAAACAGCAGTAGTAGAAACTGCTGAAAGTGTATATGGGTGAAGTTCCAATGTGCAGAGCCTCAATTGCGTGGTGAATTTCTTTTTTTGAGGTATTTGGTTAAAAGATTGTAGCGAATGGCAGTGAGAATACTGGAAGTTCTGGGAGAGGATCTTTGCAGGGTGGTGGTGTCTGCATTGCAGATTTAGATTCACTTCTGGAAAACGGACATCCAAATGCAAGTGATGTTCTCCAAAACTGTTTGTCTGAAGAATTGAAGGTTTTGAATCTTACTTTTGGACTTAAGTTACTTAATGTTTTTAATCATCTACTTTGTAGTAGCTGCTTCTCATACTGTTTTGTTTTCTGTTTCGGTTACCTTCTTTGTTGCTTGTCTTGTTCTGTATAGTTGGGCCATTGTGTTTTTAATCCGTATTTTTGTATATTGTTCTTGAGAAATGAAGTTTTGAGTAAGGAAATGGTCATAACTTGATGTTTAATGGTGTGGGAATAAAATCTTCATTTCAGATGACTTTCAGGATCTTATGACTCTGCTGTGTTCTTCTTTTAGGAAATCTTTGAGCATTTTCATGTAATCATTGCGATTGTCTAGTTGTCTTCCCTAATTTCTTTTAATTAAGGAACTGGTCATAACTTGATGTTTAATGGTGTGGGAATAAAATCTTTATTTTTGATGACTTTGAGGATCTTATGACTCTGTTGTGTTCTTCTTCTTTTAGGAAATCTTTCAGCATTTTCATGTAATCATTGCGATTGCCTAGTTGTCTTCCCTAATTTCTTTTAATTAATGTTAATTTTTCCCCTGCCAATCTCCTAACTGGTACATATGTGGTGGCAGGCCCTGTACCACCATCATTAGGGCTATGTTTCCAGTGATTGTGCTTAAGATCCTGACTATGTTTATTGTCTAAAGGCTCAGATACTTGACCCTCCTCTTATTTCTTAAATATCCATAGACTATTTTTGGGTAACTAATTGGCCTTTTGATCTTATTTTATTTTATAGCAAAATATCCCAGTTGGAAAGGTTGTACGTTCTCAAGATGGAGCTAGGTCTGTAACTTCACAGAAGCCAATGGTCAGGCATGTGCTTATGGAAATTCTGTTTTGTTTATGCAAATTATGATCTCTTTAGGCTTTTTTGTTTTTTTTTCAAATCATTTTTAGCAGGTCGAGTTTGAAGTCAATGACATAATGTGTTGTAGATGATGCATGTGAAGACTTGTTACCAAAGGAGTAAGGCCAGTGCCTCAGTAAGTGTTCCTTTAATTGCTTGCATAGATTGCCTGTTTTGCTCTGTGGTTTTAGATTGGAGGAGCCATGAAGCTAAGAATGCTGGTGCTTTGAATGGCTGCTATCTCAATTTTAAACACTCGTACTGTGGTGGCATTCGGTTTTGCCTCTATTTATGAATCAAGTATTATTAATCGAGGAATTGTATAATATCATAATGGCAGAGCTCTGTATCATTTATTTTTATTTTATTTTTTGCAACTTTGGTTAATCCTTTGTATACAGATGATACCTAATAATACTATTTGATGCTTTCTTTCTAGTTGGTAAACTCATCTCTCTCACATACAGAAAGCTATGTGCAGCTAGACTACCAAGGAGTTTTTTTTTCTTACCTAGTATATTCAGCAGACGTTCCCATGTTAATCCTTAAGAAGTGTTAAAATAAACGAGCAAGGCTTGCTTTTTTAATCTTCTGAATCCTGTTGACATTGTTGTCCATATTGCAATGGTGTTTTCCACTTTAGAGTCACCGTTGCTATCTGTAGATTCAGACGACATAAATCATGCTGTCATCTTCCTCGGATCCCTTCTTACTGTGCTTGTAACTGGAAAAATAAGCATCAGTGTCTCTGCCTAGACGTGGGGCTACTTCAAATTCACTTCCCACTTTTTTGGCTGCATGACCATCAGGAAGACAACAACTACGAAGGATATTCGAAACTTCATTCATGGAAGGCCTGGTAGAAGGTGATGCATGTGTACAGAGGATTCCTACTTTGTATACCAGTATCATTTCCTCCAAGTAGGATGGTTCTTTGACCTCTGGATCAAGTATTTGATCTATTGGCTTATCCTCTGAGAAGTGCTGCCATGCCCATTCTACCAAGCTCATATTCTCGTCTATGTTGTTGGCTTTTCTTCCTGTCACCAATTCCAGCAGTACCACTCCAAAGCTGTAAACATCAACCTTTGCATTCACTTTTGTTGTATATGCATACTCTGCAATGCAAATGACAACTTTGTGTCAAAAGGATGCTGCAATCTTTCTGATTCAAATGATAGTTGAGATTCGTAAGGGGACAACAGTAATGATTTTGAGTGCTTTTACCTGGGGCGAGGTAAACCGAAGGACCCTGCAATTGCTGACATTGTTTGAGAACTTGCATGCCTAGTTAGCATCTTAGCAAGTCCAAAATCTGCAATTTTTGCATTGAATTCAGAGTCCAACAAGATATTGCTAGACTTCACATCACGATGGATGATTGGTGTAAGGCACTCATGGTGCATGTAGCATAGCCCCTGAGCAGCTCCAACCGCAATTCGCAACCTTCTTGGCCAGTCTAATATAGCATGGTGGATTGAACTCGTTCCTGACACTGAGCTTCTTTTATTCCCATGAAGCCATCTATCAAGGCTCTGGTTTTCCATATACTCGTATACCAGCAGCTTTGAATCTTCGCTGGAAATGCAACATAATAACTTCACTATGTTGGAATGGCGAATGTTGCTCAATATTTCAACTTCTGCTAAGAACTCTTTCTCAAGCTTGTGATCCACTCTTTTACTATTCCAAATTTTCTTCACGGCAACAGATTCGCCTGAATGGCTTATGACAATTTGATAAACTTTCCCAGAGCCACCACTTCCAATGAGATTGTTATCAGTCAAGTTGGACAGTATGTTTCTCTTGTGAAGTCCAATCTCTGGAATGAGGTCAACTTCCATGTTGCTAGATACTCTTGACGCTTTCTCCTTTTATAGTCTTGAACTAGGAAGAAGGTCAATAGAAGGATAACTGTGGAAGCAAGGATGGCAAGTGCTACAATCATGGCAAGGTATTTAGATGACAGTCTCTTGGGCTGATGGAGTTTGGAATAGCAGTCTGGAAGCTTTAGAATTGGATGATCTGCACATAAATCAGCATTTTTCAGGAAACTGCTTTCATATACAAGGTTATTTAACTGCTTGGGAATCCTTCCAACAAGTTGATTGGATGACAAGTTGAGTGAAGTCAGCGTCAGGTTGCCTATTTCAGGAGGAATTTGACCAGAGAATTGGTTTTCAGATAAATCCAAGTTCAGCAGATCAGGTAAAGACCCGATCGCAACAGGATTTGACCATAAAGCTTGTTATTGGAGACATCTAATGTAGTTAACGATCTCCATGAGATTATTTCAGATGGTAGTTCACCGGAAAAATTGTTACCGTCGAGAAGCAGAGTATCGAGGCGAGAAAGAGCTGTTATCTCCTTTGGAATTTTGTCTGAAAATAAGTTGTTGCTCGCTTTAAAGACGACCAAATTTGACCAAGATGCAATTCCGGCTGGGATTTCACCAGAGAACTTGTTGTTACTGATTTCCACCCTTGACAAATTCCATGCAACTCTACTTGGTAGTTTGCCCGAAAAGGAATTGTTTGTTAGCATCAAGCTCGACAAATTGAAAGTCATCCACAGATGTCGAGGAACCTCACCGGAGAACTTGTTGTTGTGAAGTTGAACAGTGCGCAAAGTAGGACAATTTCAAGCGACTCTGGTATTTGCCCACTGAGATTGTTTGTAAATGCAACCACTCCTTGTAGGACACCACCAGCACATAAATTTTCAGGCAGTTGGCCACTGAATTGATTCTCTGACACCTCGAATCCTAAAAGCTTTGAGTGAAGGCCGATTCGTGGCAAGGCTCCGCTCAATCTGTTCCGGAAAACACGAAAATCACCCAAGGCAGGAAGTCGACCAATGCCTGTTGGTATCCTCCTGTTAACTGATTCGCAAACAAGTTTAGAAACACCAAATGCTGCAGCTTTCCGAAGTCTTCTGGAATGGAGCCTGTCAAGTTATTCACCGAAAGATCGATTTCAATCAGATTCAATGCATCGATGGTTTTGGGTATCCCACCGGACAGCTTATTGTGGAAGAGATAAAGAATTGTTAAATTCTTCAAGGAGAACATCATACTAGGAATGGGGCCTTCCAAATTGTTTATAGCTAGGTCCAAGTGCTGTAGACTGGAAAGATTGTTGAAACTTTCAGGGATTTCACCAATCAAATTGGTTGTTCTCATCCATAAGTACTTCAACTTGCTCATCTGACCGAACTCTAGTGGTATTTTCATGGGGACAAACTCGTTATAAGCCATCTCCAAAACCTCAAGGTTGGTCAAGTTTCCAATTTCTTTAGGAAATGTTCCATTGAACTGATTTTGGTATATGTACAAGGCTTTCAACTCCGGTAATCTTCCAATACTTGGTGGAATATTACCGGAAAAATTGTTGCCACTAATATCCAAGTAAACCAGAGACGACAATCGGTCAATATCATCGGGGATTGGACCAACAAAATAGTTTTGAGAAAGGTCTAAGAATTGAAGCTTTGAACAATTGTAAAGGATTGGGAACTCTCCAGGAATGAAATTGTCGCAAAGGTCAAGGACAGTGAGGTTTTTAAGGTCACATATTGTTGGAGGAACTCTTACCGTGATGTTTTTGTCGCGGAGATGAACTTCAGTAACTGAACCAGCGGTGCAGTTGATCTCCGGCCAATCACAGGGTGAGGATGATGAGTTCCAGGATCCAATGGAGGGTGGATTGCCGAGCTGTTGTTTAAGTTTGAGAAGAAGGGTTCGTTCAGCGTTGATGTCTTGTGAAATGGCTTTGAAGGGCGTGGAGAGGAAGAGGAGGAAGAGAAAGGATAAGCATAATACAGACATTTTCTGGATATTGGACAGGTACTTGCTTTCCTTCTTTCTGGAAAAGGGCTGGTTTTTTAACTTTCATGGGTGAGTACGGCCTTGCCTGGGCTCACTCTTATAAGCAAGCTTTGGGTTCTGTTTAGTATAGACTTTCAGGTTCAGATTTCAGACTGTGAATCAGTTCTGGTCGCAACTGGTAAGAGTTTGGTCTTTACACGCATTAATTTTAATCATTTTCTACGATTGCCATTGCATTTACTCTAGAACCATTCTTACTTAAATATACGAGTTTTTTTTTTTTTACCTTCTGTGAAATGTTTTAATCTCACAAATGGAGCTAAAAGAACTCTTATTAATTGAATTTTTTTTACTCTACTTTTGACACTTACCTTTTGACCTTGCTTTTGCTTGTGAATTCTGCTGGGAGTGTAACAAATGATTTTTCGTATATATATTTTATTTGATAAATAAATCCATTTACTGTGGATTTGTTTTTACTTTCTCTCCTCTTGCGTAATGTTTGAGTCTTCACGCTGTTTGAGTGTCAGTTTCGCAATTAGTAGCAAATATACGATGATTTTGGTAAAAAGATAGTTGGTGGAACAGTCAACCATCATGCTCTGCACTGGTGCGCTGCTTCTTGACTAAAGTGAAACCTACAAAAGAGTGAAGCGAAAGCATAGGCCCAGCCATTGGAAAGCTTTATGGAGTAGTGGGCGAGTCAAGCGTTAGAAGCATTGGGTCAACAAGATGTATATTTATATATATATATAAGTAGAATTTGGCAACTTGCTGGAAACTTCCTCTTTTGTTTGAATCTTACTTTTACCAAAACCCATTCTTTTATTTTCCATTGGCTACCATTAGTTGTAATTTAAATTTATATATATATATATATATTATATCTATAGGTCAAAATATGCAATAAATTTTTGTTTTGAAAAATTTAGCACTTTAATTTTTAGGTTTCAAAATTTAAGTACAATTGTTAACATAATTAAAATTATTTTGTCAAATTTAAGTTCCTTATAATGTTTTTTGTTATAGAGGTTTTTTTTAAAAAATTTAAAATCTCACATTAATAAATTCAATAAAAAATTTAACGATATAAAAATTAGACATGAATTTTAAAATTTAAAAATAAAAGATTAAATTCTTTGAAATAAAAGTATAACAATTAAATTTTAAATTTATAATAGAATGTGGGCCTGAATTATTTTCTTTTGTTAATGTCCGCCTGAATTTGATGTTAAGTAATATCATTGAATTAAACAAAGAATTTGTATTTAATAGATTAAGTAATTGTATGCATAATGATAATCATGTTATTTAAATTCATATACTATCTGTGTGCTGCCAATAGACTTGATTTTTGTAGTTTATTTTTGAAAATTTGTATTCGATTATTTAGATTGGTACTTTCGTACTAATATAATTAGTTTGTATTCAGGGGGTGAAGTGAGAACAACTTTTAGGGGCCAAATAAAATTTTAATTTTTATAGTCTATATCTTTATAAAATTTAAAGGATTAAATTGAATTTCTATAATTTTAGAGGGGGCCAAAATGCAATTTTACCTTTACTAATTTAAAATTTTTAAAAAAATTTTAAGAGCTTAAATAGCAATTTTCTATCAGCCCCCTAGATTCGCCTCTGATTGTTCTAACGTATAATTGATAGTCAATTCGATGGTGACATGTGGTAGTCTCTTAATATGTCATGTGGTGAACATAAATTAATTTTTTTTTAAATCTTTAAAATATATAAATTAATAAAAAATATATATATTTTTTTACATTAAGAATGAATTTAGACAAATAGTTGCTAATTAATTCAGATTCATTTTAGATATATATATTTTAGTAAGTTTATATGTTTTTTATTATTATAAAATATTAGGTTATTTATATTATTTCTAAATTAAAAAAATAAAAGTTTAAATATAAAAACTAAAAAGATTAAAAATATTTTTACATAAAAAATAACCTAAATACATAGTTGTCCAAATTCAAATGCATCTAGACAATTATTGTAAACGTACTTTTTAGTTTCTTTTATGGATTTATATATATATATATATATATATATTAATTTATATATTATATGTTGCAAATTTTATATATACATTTCAAAATATTTTATGCTTTTTATATATTTTTAAAATAATAACCTAAAATTTGATATTTTATAATATATATATATATATATATATATATAAACTTACTAAAAAGTACATCTAGAATGAATCTAAACAAATGTAAATGGGTGATCGATTTAGATCTATCTAACAAGCATTTGTCTAGGTTCATTTTTATGTGAAAAATTTATACTTTTTTTATTAATTTATATAAATTTAAATATTTTTTTAATTTTTAAATTTATGTTTTGCATGGCATATTGAGAGGCTACCATGTGTCATTATCGGATTGGCCATCAGTGTCATTTTAGCATAAACTTTTTTTGTAATTATATTGAGATTTTCAATAAGTTGTGCACATGCATTGCTCAAAACGATAACCAATTTGATATAATATATAGGTTTTTGTTTGATACGTAAAATTTTTAATTATGTTGATTTAAATATTAGATATTAATTGATGACTCATGATTTTTTTATTCTACATGAAATTAAAAAAATTCTTTTATCAATATATCAAATAATCTAACATATATAAGAATTTATCATTCTTTTTAAAGATGCATTAACGATGGAATAAAAAAACTTCATAAGCAAAATTATAACATTGTCACATGTCGCTTTAATTATGTTGAAAAAAAAAAAAGGAAGTAAAGACTCATAATATTATTATAAATTTAGTTGTGAAATTATTTTATTCATAATTAATTTTTAAAAGGGAAGCAATTTGTTAAAGTAGTGTATCTATTGCTAATACAAGTCCTTCACCCAAATTCTAGGTGTTAGGCCACTTGGAAATTATTTTCTACAATAAGAAAAGAATATAAGAATTTGAAGTGCTAACTTTGAGTGGAAAATGGATGTAAGAAGAGGAGAAAAGAATATGAAAGCCATCAGTATCACAACTATTCAATATTCCAATCTAGAAAATAATATCATCAATGTGTTTAGTACAAATGGGTGCCCTCATTTCCAAGTCAAGTTTATACAGTTTTCACGTGTAGCGGAAAATATGGGAAAGGGATGATGGTGGTAATTGACCTCATTAATTAATTGCTCGCTAAAGCAAAGTTGTTGAGTCCTGTCCTTGGATCTTTTGGCTAGCTTTCGGGACTTGATAAATGTTATTGTGCGGTTGTTTGTGGAGCATGAAGTCATGTCTTATATCATTATACATTACCAGTAGAGTTTTTTAAGTTTTATAAATAGGTTCAAGGTGTGATAAATATCACATTTATTTATATATTTAATTTTTCTGGTCAATAAAGGGAACATATATCATAAACAAAAGTCAAGCAATAGTTTGGTACAATGTTTCACCCCTAGCATCCGCAAACCAAAGAGGAAGGATGGTACTTGGAGGTGAATTACAAATACAAAATAGATCATCAACAAATAAAGCATCCGAGGGGGTGGAGGAATGAAAGTTACTCTCAAGCGGGCAAGAGCATCCGCACATCCTTTCTCTTCTAAATACATGTTTTAGACTTTTAGAAGTCAAAGTAGTAAGGAGCATCTTGCATTCATCAATTGATAGAGACAATAAAAGATTAGAGATATACTAAGATCTAATGCTAAAATAAGACCATCTCTAAGTGCCCAGAGCTCAGCCTCGACACTAGTAGCTTTGAGTATTTGTTTAAATGAACTCGTCACCCACGTTCCATCAAGATCTCAGATCAAAGAACTCGCACTGCAACTCCAAGATTTCCAAGCGAGGAACCATCGCTTAAGTTTAACATTTCCTTTATTAGGAGGTTTCCAACTAATAGGGAAAAGTTTTGAACACTCCTTCGATCAACAGGAAAAGCCAACGCAAAAAATTCCACTGCTCCTTTAGTTGCTCTTTTAATAACTCATTCGACCTGTTTGTTATTACCGCAAATAACAGAGTTTCAGAGCATCCATAATTCTATAGAATAAAAACGAAAAACAAATACAAAGAATTTTGGGGATATACTAAAAGAAAGTTAGAAACCTATAGTCGAGTTGCTATAACACCCCATTACCGACCTAATCGCCGAGTTCGAGTTACAAGGTTTCACAATCGCTTCAAGCAACTATGGTCAAATCACATTTATTTACAAACCATTAAACATTCAAATATAACTAAAATAAGTGTATAAAATGATACATAATCATTTTCGGGTCTTATACGAAGCTTACTTAAAGCTCTTTTGCTAACCTCGAGGTCAAAATAGGACCAAATTATAAAGATTATAAATTTTTGGGTTGACGCCACGATGCCGAGGGTTCCTCGTTGTGACACAAATCTGCTGTTTGGTGCTCTTCGTGACCTTGAGCAATGATGTCGCCACATGGACTTTGCTCTGCTTTCTCATCGTGACGTTAGAGGTTCGTTGTTGCGACATAACTCACTATTTTCATAAGAACCAATTTTGTACAAGTTTGGATAACCTAAAGTCATGTTTAAACACCTTCCATACTACCATATCAATCACCTACCAAAGCATATAAGACAAATTGTGCAAAACCGCACTTCCAAGTACCATCAAATTACCAACTTCTAATATCAACTAATTAATTTAGCTTATACCATTCATATTTCCAAAACCAAACAAAACACATATAAATTTCATAACCATTTGAGACATTAAACATTTACATAGGATTACAACTTTAGAAAACACATTCAACATGATTTTTAAACATTTACATAGGATCACAACTTGAAAATCTAACCATTTGAGACATTAAACCAAAATACCCCTAGGTACATGCCAATATCCAAAACGACCCACAATATACAAACTTTGTTGGGTCGAAAATGGTGTCTGGATGTCGACTTCAAGTCCTAGGGCTTCGAGAATCACCTGCACTTGCGCACGAAGAAAAAATCGTGACGTTGAGCAATAAGGCTGTGGTACATTTATAATTCAAAGCATATAACATAAGCACTAAAAAAACATTTCAATTCCATACATTTATATCTATGCACATATCATCATTAATCTTACATTTTTAGTTACTATACTTATCATCATCAATCTTTGTACTTATATGCATATAACCAAATGTTATTTCATCCCAATCCAATTACAACATTAAGCATTCAAATATAAATATTTTCCACATATAACTTATATTCTATGACACATAATTTACTTCTTAATATCACATTATTCACTAGTTTCTCGAGTCTCATCGACTGCTCGAATCCATTTTAGCCTCCGTGGCTCGATTTCATTTGATTTGTATACTCACATTTGTGGATTTCAACATGTCTTTCGTGATTTAAGTACAATTCATTCAAATAGTATCAATTTATACACATTCGTATCATTCACAAAGTTACATTTACAAGCCCTATTAACCCGACTTAGGCTCGAACGGGTACTTGATCGCCCAACCAACACACCAAATCGCAACGGCGCATTACTGAGATAAATCAAAATAGGGTAAATTGGCACGTAAGTGCATATTAGCGCATACTAACGCATCCTCGCGCACAAAGTGCATATCCGCACAAAAAGTGCATCTTGGCGTATAAGCGCATAATCTCAGTACATAAACCAATATTATGACATGCCAACTATATCCAACTCGGCCCGACTAGTTAATAAGGTATCAATATTCAACTCCATTTACAAATTAGTGCACATATCATTTGAAAATCATACACACCATCACAATTCAATTCATTAACATATCATATGTATTTCATATCATTAAATACATATTCTCACTCAATTCCAAAACATATTTCAGCATTTATCTATGCTATTTTCTATTTTATTCAATTTAGTACTCTATTTCGACAATTCATATTCAAGCTCAATTCAATAATTCAATATATCTCTAAATACTCACCTTGACACTCCCATACACAAATAACATGAAAATGTAATAAATTTAAATGACCTTAAATCATAAATGTACAAACTAGAATTTTTGGCTACCAGAAACCATTTTCGCTTTTTCCTTTCCCTATCGATGGTTCCTCGTTGATGTTAGCTATGAATAGTCATAAAATATAACATACTATCATATTCCATCCAATTCATAAGCAATTACCAATTCATGTAAAATTTTCAATTTATTCAATTTAGTCCCGGCATAACTTTTAATCTAAAGCTTCAGATTAAAATCGATTTCACCAAAACTCATTAGGGCCCTCTATTTTTTATTCTTACCAACAATTCATGACATTTTTCATTTTATTCAATGTGGTTGCTATAGAACTAAACTAGCAATTCGGGCTTTATAAATTAGTAATTTTCATAAACTAAGCTTAATTTCTAACAATTTCACACCAATTTTATTCAATTCTCAACAATAGCAACTTTCAAAACTTTAACAATTTTACAAATTAGTACATTGGTTATGTAATTCAAGCTTCCATGACCTCAAATTTATAAAAATTAAAGAAAAATGGCTAGGGACTTACTTGAAATTAAGGACCGAATGTTAAAAACCAAGCTTCCCAAACCCTTCAATGGTGGACGGTGGTGAAAGATGAAGAAGAATAAGAAGTTTCATCTTTTCCCACTATCACATTATATGCATATTAGGTTTAATATTAATAAAACACAATTAATTAGCTTAATCATGTTTAATTAAGCTTTAATCCTTAATTAACTTAAACTAATGACATATAACGTCAAATCCTACTAACATCTATTGTAATTTGGTTTATTTTCCATTTCAATCCTTTAAATAATTGCTATTTAAGTCCTCAAGCCTTAATCTAATTAAAAATCTATAGTGATTAAACATTTACAATTTAGTCCCCTTGAGCCATAATTACTCACAATTTTAGTTAAATTACTAATTAAAATTTCAATTCATCTATACACTAACTTCATAATTATCCCTATTTAATATTAATAGACTTGATTTACTGGAAATGTGGTCCCAAACCGCATTTTTGACACCACTAGAAGTCGGGTCGTTATAGTTGCTCAAAGAATTAGAAGTTAATCGGGTAGTGAATGAAGATGTGTTCCAAGGTTTCCCAATCTCCATTACATGATGGACATATGCCCATAGATCCAAAAGTTGTTTCCCTAATCTCCATTACACCTATTTAGGTGTTTTCATGCTATCACCTTTTACAAAAGTTGTTTCTCATCTCACTAACATTCATTTTCTTCCATAAAACTCAGCAAACAACATAAACACTCCTATACTTTCAACCATTTTACAAATTAGTCCCCTCATTAGCTAGCTTAAGCTTTGGGGACTCCAAAAGTACAAAAATTATCAACTAAAATCATCAAAATCACTTACTTGTGTGAGGACAAGTTGCTGAAATTTCAAAGCTTTCAAAACCCTTCTTTGAATTTAAAAATCGGTGGAAGGAGAAGAGAAGGGAAAGAGATGATAACCTTCCTTTATTTTATCATATTTTATTCATTTAGTCACCAACTATGACCAAATTTTGACCAATTTAAATGCCTTTGTCTCCTAGACTCTATGGTCGCCAACACACCCCATATGGCCTAATTTCACTTTAAGGACCTTCAATTTTATATTCTATATCTATTAGACACCTCTACCTTGAAAAATAGAACTTTCGTGACTTTACGCGATTTAGTCCTTTTTCACAATTAAGCATCCAATTGTTAAAATTAAGGCACCAAAATTCCCATGCAACCTTATAATCATGTTATAATGCATAAAATAATACTAAAATAATTTTCATTAACCTCGGATTAGTGGTATTGAGACTACTATTCGACTAGCCCCAAAATCGGGTCGTTATATATCAAGAAGTCATACACCCAATGCACCAGCCTTTCTCGGTTCCTTATCTATTCGAACTCGGGTTTTACTTACATCAAAGTGTACGAGTCACACATACATAGTTCACCATCCATTCAGGATTTAGGTATGCCACACTATGAATGTCAAAAGTGAATAAATCTATAAATGAATTCAAGATCTATTCTACTTGGGTCCAATATGATGTACTATCACCTAGTCTACCACATCTATGTCTCTATCTTCTAGAGTCATCCGGACTGATGCCCAAGACAAGGCATCTCCCCAATTGGACTTGATAGATGACATATTAGTTTTTCAATCGGCTTGCTCATTTTTGATTAAACTAAGGACATGTTTAGGTCCTGTCTACTAAAATAGTTGTCTTTTCAGACACGATTCAACCATATAATACGAAAGTGAATGATGGACATATGCCCATAGATCCAAGGCCTCATTTTAACAACATTGACCTCGTTGGAAATATATTCAAACCATATTTCCACATAAAAATACACAGCTTAGGAGGAACCTTTTCTCGCCATATGTTCTGCTTTTAGTTTATCATTATGAAAGGTTAGTTTTGATGGTTTTCACAGATAAAATCATATGCTTTTAAGGGTAAAAGTGCCTATTTTTGAAAGACCCCAAGAGAGTCTATCGGCACCAATCCTATCTGACAGAAATGTGCTCATGAAAATATCATTGTAACACCCTAAACCCGACCGAAGAGTTTAGATCGAATTCAGGATGCTACATTGGTCACCGAAGTGATCGTGAGAAAATTCTACAAAACCAGTCGACCTTAATTCCATTTCCGAAACCATTCATATCTTTACGAACCAAAAACATTTAATCGTTTAAAATTCATTCAATAAGGTTACCGTTAAGTCTGATAAATAACCAGAATAAATGTACGAATGAAAATCTAAAGTGGAAACTGTACCACAGTCTTATAAAACCTTACAGCTCGAAAACAATATAATCAGAATATAATTTAGAAAGTAGAACCGAAATAAGCTTTTGAAACCATGACCGTTTGAGACCTCCGCATACCGAGTCCAAATGGCGAGAATCGTATGGTACCCGAAAGGGGAAACAGTAAGAGGGGGGAGCTACTCGAGCTCGGGCAGAGATCAAAACCGTCTAACTACAGAACCAAATACAAAAAAAAAAACCGTAAAACAGTTCAAAAGCAGAACATACTTACAGCACTATACAAATCCAGATGGTAGGCTCGAAACAGAAGTTTCGACAGTTATTACAATTTGAGCCACAACAACTCACAAACAGTCACAAGTATTACCAGTCAGACAAAACATTCAGAGTTCACGAAGTGCACACAGACATAGGTACTTTTTAGTCAATCAGTACAGTCAGACCAATGCGTATGAATGCTGTTCAGTTATAAAAACCACCCATCCAACCAACACACCTCTCCGACCCCCATCACTCCACATAAGAGCTGTTTGAGCTCATCCAACCAATCACACCACATAGGACCTCGTAAAGCCCATCCAACCCTGCACTCCAATAATGTCCATGACCCTCGTATTAGGATCGCCTCACCCTCCTGGGTGTTGGGGCTAATGAAGAAGTCGCACGTGCCATACGGTGAAATCGAGGTACAAACATGCAAAGATGAACCGCCAGATCGATAGTGGGAATACGCAATGGTGTCGACATAAATGTCAGACAAAGGTAATCGCGGTAAACCGCTATACCAAAGACGCTGCGCTTAAACCGCCAGTCAGATAAATTTACGCAGCAAGGTCGACGTAAATGCGATACTGATGCAATGCGTAATCCACTATCAAGATAGTCCATGCCCCTCGAGGTATTGGGATCGCCACGACCCTCTGGGTATTAGGGCATTTAGCAAGGTATAAATTGCCACTCGCTTTAGTCTCGATCTTCTTCTTCTTCAAAATCCCACCCAAAAACATTATATGTATATGTATGTGTGCAAACAGATGAACAAAATTAGAGTACAAGGTTACAGATAAATCATTCGAGAGATAGAACTCACATCCGCTCAATAATCGTAAAGGTGAATACTCATATACCCAAATTAAGATTCAAATCGCAATGTAACTCGCAGAACATTGATGCCTAATCGCATAATCGCATGTAACCTTATTGCACACACACACCCCATCAATCGGGTTCGTAATCAAACATGTTACGCAACCAATCACGAATGTCACCTAAATCGGGTTAGAAACAGAGTCATAATTACCCTTACTAAAGCTTAGCCAATGGTTGAAACACACATAGTCACAATTATAATTAAATTGACCTAAAATTAATATTTGATGAGATAGGGCCATATGCCCGTGTACCCCTGGGCAGTGGGACAATCCTGCCGTGTGTGGGGTCCAAACGCCGCGGTGAAGCAAGGACACGACCGTGGTGAACAGGTCGTAACTTACCGCCCCGGGCCGCTAAAATCAAGTGCGAGCGCATATACGGCCGTGTAATGATCTCACACGCTCGCGTGCTCACACGCACACGGCCGTGTGTCCCAAAACACACACCCGTGGGATCCCTAAATCCCCAATCAGTCCACACGGCCATGTGGCCGTGCCGCGTGACACCAAAGCTCGTAATCCTTAATTCCCAAACCCACACGCGTGTGCCAAGCGGACACGGCGCCAGTGAAAATCTAAAATCCCTAAATCACCACACGGTACCGCAGTGGCACCCAATTTAGACCGAAACCCTAATGCCCAATTTCACACGGCCAGATGAGTCAACACACGCCCTGTAGCCGCTAAAATGGTCACGAAACCACCTTAAACAACGACCCCAGAAAATGTCGCTTAGCCACCAAATACGCCCCCAACCTTAGCAACATCAAAATATATCGAAAATGGAGTGTCGCACTCCTTCACCCATCAAAACTCCAAAACCAAGGAGTTAAAGCACTCTCTCGAAAAGTGAAACAATTACTTGTAAAACAAAAGAAAAGTAGTCAAGGTTCGAATCCCACACTGATTCGATGACGGAGAAGCGAGAATCCTAGAAGTATGCGCAATGTAAATCGCTTTTCCAAAAGAACGGAAGAAAAATCAAAGCAAAAAGTAAAAAGCAAAAAGGAAAGAAAAAAGGGAAAAGAACGCCCAACCAAAAGAAAAAAAAAAAAAAAGAAATAAAATAACATTGAATATTTAAAAATATTAAATTAAAACAAAACAAAACAAATTGCCTCTCCAAAATGCACACACCAAGATTCGAACCCAAAACCTAGAGGCACACCGACACTCATCCAACCACTAGACCAATGTGCCTATTCTCATCACTAAGTTGCACGACTAAACACATATGTGCAGCCTCCTCACCGTCCCTACGCTCAAATCCCAAAACTTCTAGGCCCAAAAATTTGGGGCGTTACAATCATTGATTTTTGAAGGAAGTTACAATGACAATTGATGCCATCCTTAAATTTGCCAATGCTGTCAAGCTTATTGAAAAGTCAATGAGTTTTTCTCTTTGAGAGTGGACTCAAGATTAGCTTGTCAATTGGTGCTTCTCCGACTCAATTATTATTCCAAAACTTATTGAATTTCCATCACCAATTACCTATTACATCCCGCTCTCAATAAAGGAGCTTATCTACTTTAGGGCAACCTAAATAGGAGAATGATTTCTTCAAATTTTCATACTATTCCTTTTCAAGGATGAACCTCCACCCTAATTTGATCAAGTGAGCTTGATTCTTGTTCTTTGCTTTATGCAATCCAAGGCCACCACCAGATTCTCGTTGAGTTATATTATCCCAATTGGTGAGATGAAATTTTTTTGACTCCTTTCGACTCCCTCAAAGAAAAGTCTATTGATGTGACCCAACTTCAAAAGAATAGGGGATAGTGGCAATAGTGGATTGAATCAAAGTGAGTTGCTCAGCTTGGAATAAGAGGCTTGCTTTCCAAGCACTAAGCTTTTTACAAAATTCATCCACTATGAATGCATAATCACCTCTCTTAACACGTTATGAGTGAATAGGGAACCATAAATATTTACCCAACTTTGATGTTTCACTAATGTTAAGAGAGTACTTTATCCACTCATTCTTTTGGGAATCATATTTGGGGAGAATATCATTCTCGATTTTTGTAGATTAATACTTTAACCTCACTTTATAAAGAGATTGAGGACTCTCTTTGTAACACCCTATCCCATCTCCGTTCTTCGGATTAAGGTTACAGAGTATTACCAATCAAAACAGAATAATTATCTTTACAAATGTAAATAATTATATAAATTAAATGCTAACATATATCAATTGAAACCAATCATGGAAAAATAAACTTATGGGCCTTGAATCGAACCTACAAGGCCCTAAAAATAGTTTGGAAACAATCTAGGATCAAATTGAAACAAATTAGAAAATTTTGGAAGAACTTGAAAATTTTGGAAATAGGGTCACATGGCCATGTGACATAGCCCAGATCGTGGTGAACACTGGTTCTGATACACTCGTGTCCCAACTCAGGTGTCCGCCCACGCGGTATTCAAAATAGGGCCACACAACCGTGTCGCAGCCGTGGTGCCAAATCGTGGTGTGTATTCGGTTGGGTCACACGACCGCGTGTCGCAAGCCGCAACATATTGACTTGAGACACATGGCCGTGTGAAACCCGCACCTAAAGCAATAAAGACACACGACCATGTGGGTGGCCGTGTGTGGCACACTGGCCATGTGATGCCTCATGTCCCAGCCACGTGCTCAATTTTTAACCCCTAAATCAAGCCAATTCAAACACCATTTATTGCACAATAAGATATACCATAACTAGCCTATTTTACATGGTTAAAAACATATTCAAATCACCAAATACATGCCAACTATTCATTCATCCTATGTCTAACCAATATGCCATCAAAAGGCACCTTAATTCACACACCCATTCAATTCAAGAACAAAGTTACAATTAAGGAATAAGCTTTATCATTAGTTAACCATTTATGCCTAAAACCACCAATGTAATTGACCAAAATATGGGCATACTCAACAAGCAACCATTCCAAATCATCATCATCAAATATATATACCATTTAGGATCAACTTAATTATAACTAATACAAGTACACATCCAAAAGCAAGCACATCACTAGATATACCAAAATAACTTAACAATTTACATATCAACAACAAACACCTATATACATGCCACATCCCAAAATGAAAACAAAAGCTACCGAGATGGTCGGATAGTGTGAGCTCCAAATTGATCCGTTCAAATTTCACCGCATAATGATAACTACAAAAGAACCAACAAAGAACAAGTAAGCTAAAAAAGCTTAATAAGTTCATAGTTTAAACATCATTTAAACTTACCTTAGCCAAGATAAATAAACAAGAAGATAATTTCTATCTCCTGATAACCAAATACAAGTTCACACCATATTAGTATTTATATATATATAATATAATAACACCTTTCCAAGAATTAATCAATTCATCAATCAAATTATCTCAATGTAACCATCCACAAATATATAAACAAGAATTTCATTCCAAAATTTATTACTTAATAACATCATAAATATGCAATAGTATTAAGTAAGTAATTGTCAGAAATAAATTAACATTTAGCTTGATGAACTATAGTAACTTGACTCGGATACTCGGGTAACTACACCACGCCAAAGGCATAATAGATGCGTGCAATGAGGCACGGAAGTGCAAACAGAGGCACAATTGTGCAATCGAGGCATCAGAGTGCAAACAGAGGCACCTAAGTGTAAATAGAGGCACCAAGTCGCTTAAAAGAGGCACCAAAGTGCAATCCTCGGGAAAGTGCGATACTAACCCTATTGGCATGCCAATCGTGATCCTAATCGCTTACTACGCTCAAACGGGCATTTATCCTAATTCATCACAATAACACATCAAAGGCACTTTCACAATGTTCATACATAATCTACAAAACCAAGATATTCATTCCAAGATTTCATAATTCATAATTACAACCGCTTCTCAACAAATACATACTCAACTTATACTTATTAGCAAATGAACGTAATTAACATTTCAATATAAAATGTTTAAAAACTATTTAATTATCTAATTCATAACAACATCAACTTAGATACAAATACAAATTAAGTCATTTATACTAGGAACTTACCTACTATCCGCTATCGTTTCTTTGCGGACTACTCCGTAATTTTTCTTTTTCCTGCTATTGTTTTTATGATTCGTTTCTTGATCTATGTAGTAATTTAATTCAAATTATTAAATTCACATACATTATCAAACTATTTCTATGCATGTGACCCTTAAGTTTTCATTAATTACACATTTCCTAAACTTTTACATTCTTCATGCTTTAGTCCCTAAACTCGAAAAATCCAAATTTAACAAAATTTTACAATTTTCCATGCTAGCCGAATTTCTTTTCTAAACTAGTACAGTCCCTAATTATTCACAATTCACAAAATTTCTATGTAAATTTTAATATTTATCAATTTAACCCTTTAACTAAAAAACTAACAAAAATCACTTTACAAAATAATCTTAATCAACAACCTAGACTACAAATTCACTATTTAACATCAAGAATAATTAAAATTCATCAATGGAAAAATCCGAAACCTTAACAATTTCAAAAACGGAGGTATGGGTTAGTTGGACTTAGTTGAAACAATCTCAAAAATATAAAATTACTAAAATTAAGCTAAAAATCATACCATGCAAATGTATAAACCTTGGCCAAACTTGGAAGCCTCAACAATGGTGTTTTCTTCTTCAAAATTGGTGGCAACAAAACAATTTGAAAGATGATAGTTATTTTACTTAATTTACTTTAGTTTAATTATTAAATTACAAATTTGTCCTTTAATAAAACATTCAATTAAACTTAAACACTACCCGCTACCATTCCATTAGTCTTTAACATGGTATAATTACATTATAAAACCTCCCACCTTTACTAAATAATTCATTTTTTCATGTAATCCAATAATAATTAAATTTTTACATCTATTACAATTCTAGCCCTTTTAATTAATTAACCAATCAAACATTAAAATTTCTGAACCGAACTTTCACATAAAAAATAATATCTCCGTAAATACTTAATAAAAATATTCACAGATCGGATTGTTAGAAATGAGGTCTCAATACCTCATTTTCCAAAACCACTTGACTTTTGAAAAACCCACTTGTACCTAACTATTTATTTAATTAGTTAAAATTTCTCAAATCAAAATTATATATATATAATTATAACCGACTCATATGAATTAGATAATAAGTAATACTAACTTACTAGTCAAATTTTGTGGTCCCAAACCATTGTTTCTCGACACCAACTGAAAAAGAGTCATTACACTCTTAATAGATTCCGCTAATTTGGTGTTAGCCTTATGAGGAGGATAACATTACAGAGTGAAGAAAAGATGAGAAAGTAAAGGTCCTCATCTTGAAGCTCGATTGTTGGATCTCGTGCCTTGAGTGTAGTATATTTGTTTGTAAACTTCTAATTTTTTCAACAGATTAGTTAATAAAACAATTCATTGATTACATTAATATACTTTGTATAATTGTCTCATGTGGTTTTTGCATGCAAAAAAAATATTAGCTCATCGTGTTGTATAATGTTTAAACTAATACTAAGCAAAGATTATATGGTCGGATCGTGAATACTAAAAGACAACTTATTTTAGTAGACGGACCTAAACATGTCCTTAGTTTAATCAAAAATGAGCAAACCGGGATTGAAAACTAATATGTCATCTATCAAGTCCAATTGGGGAGATGCCTTGTCTTGGGCATCGTAAGTCTGAGGCGACTCTAGAAGATAGAGACATAGATGTGACTGACTAGACCGATAGTACATCATATTGGACCCAAGTAGAATAGATCTTGAATCCGCTTTATAGATTTATTCACTTTTTGACATTCATAGTGTGGCATACCTAAATCTCGAATGGATGGTGAACTATGCATGTGTGACTCATACACTTTGATGTAAGTAAAACCCGAGTTCGAATAGATAAGGAACCGAAAGTCGGTGCATTGGGTGTATGACTTCTTCGTGATGTAATAGCCCAATTTTGGGGCTATACGGAATAGTAGTCTCAATACCACTAATCCGAGGTTGAGGAAAATTATTTTAGTATTATTTTATGCATTATAACATGATTATAAGGTTGCATGGGAATTTTGGTGCCTTAATTTTAACAATTGGATGCTTAATGTGAAAAAGGACTAAATCGCGTAAAGTGTGAAAGTTCTATTTTTCAGGTAGAGGTGTTTAATAGCCATAGAATATAAAATGAAGGTCCTTAAAGTGAAATTAGGGGCCATGGGGTGTGTTGGTTGGCCATGTGAGTCTAGTGGAGACAGGCATTTAAATTGGTCAAAATTTGGTCATAGTTGGTGAATAAATGAATAAAATATGATAAAATAAATGAAGTATTATCATCTCTTTCCTTCTCTTATCCTTCCACCTGGTTTTAAAATTAGAAGAAGGGTTTTAAGCTTTGAAATTTTAGCAACTTGTCCTCACACAAGTAAGTGATTTTGATGGTTTTAGTTGATAATTTTTGTACTTTTGGAGTCCTCAAAGCTTAAGCTTGCTAATGAGCGGACTAATTTGTAAATGGTTGAAAGTCTAGGACTTTCCATGAGAGTGTTTATGTTGTTTGCTGAGTTTTATGGAAGAAAATGAATGTTAGTGAGATGAGAAACAACTTTGTGAAATGTGATAGCATGAAAACACCTAAATAGGGCTTGAATGCAAAGATTGAAAATGTGTAATAAATGCATGAAATAATTGGATTTATGAGTAGTTGTAAGAGTAATAAATGTTAAAAGCTAGGCTTGGTTAATGAGATAATGTGATGAAAAATGATTTACTTAGACTAGGGGCAAAATCATATTTTTGCTATAGTATAAGTGGGCAAAATGGTCATTTTTGCCTAAGTAAAGATTATGAAACATTATGATTATAAAATGATTTATTGAGTGAATTTTTGTTGTTATAGACCAAGAAGAGCACAAAATTAACTTGACCGGGAAAAGATAAGGTTTCTCAATTAAACCGCAAATTAACACATTTTTGCACCAAGGTAAGTTTATGTGTAAACTACTCATTTGGATATACATGTTGTTAATGAATTATGCATTGTATGAATGAAATTATTCATGATTGAGATGAATTGAATTCGATAGATGTTGAGTAAATTTTTAAGTATGAGTTCAATTATAGATTAATGAGTGGGCTATAATGCGATGTCACCGTAATTACTCTTCATAGTGGACTAAGTGCGATGCCACTTTACTAATCATTCACGATGGGGTGTGCGATGCGATACCATCGTTTATATTATCATTTGGTGGGCTAAGGCGCGTCATACCACCGTAATTATTCTTGTTGAGTGGGCTATATGCGAAACCACCAAGTGTTTGTTATCATTTCAATGGTTCATCGAGGAATTGTTTAAGTGCTTGTTTCATGTGGCTTTGTTGTGATAAGTGCTGGAATGTATGCCATTAAATGTGAGCATTATGCTTGTTATATGGTGGGAATGTGGTAAGAGGTGATTTGAGTAAGCATGAGTATAGATTGAGGAATGATTTTTGCTTAGTACATATTGCTATATATTGATTAGTATGTATTATAATGTTTATTGTTTACACGTAAACTTACTAAGCTTAAAGCTTACTCCCTTTCCTTTCCCCTTGTTTTATAGTGTCAAAGAGTTTCAGAATTGAGATCTGAGGATAATTGGAAGACCACCTACACTATCACTCATCTCAGCATATCTAGACTTAGTATTTTGAGTATGGCATGTATAGGGGCTAGACTAGATGAATTATTTCGTTATTTTGGCCAAGTGTGTATTAGCTCCCTTAAAGATGAATTCTTTTTGTATATAGCCATAGTTGATGACTTATCATTACTAATTTATGTAAAGACAAGGTTATTCATGAATATGTTACATAATTGCTTTGCTTAGCAATTGGTTGAATGGATTTAGGTTGTGTGATGTAGGGTGATGAAAAAGAGCTTGACAAACAGCTTTTGTTCTTGTCCACGGTGGTAGTGGCACGCTGCAAGGCGTGTGCTCAGGTTTGTGTGAGACACCTGGTCGGTCCACGGGTGTGGCTGGCCGTGTCTCCCGCATGTTAGTTTTACAAGTCGTTAGCTCGTAGTAAACACATGAGGCGCAGACACTGCCGTATGTCTCAAAGCAGGTGGAAGGCACGGCCCAGGACATGGCGTGTGCTGCAGCCGTAGTGTGAAGTGCGCACGAATTTCGAATTTAAATTAGCCACACGGTCGAAGGACACGCACGCGGATCGCGGCGGGTGATGCTAGTCGTAGGGCGACCACGGGCCGGAATACACGGGCGTGTGACGAGCCGTGGTGATGCAAATCGTTGTCAACCACGGTACGGCTCGTGGACATCGCGCGCGTGTCCCTCTCACACCGCGCAGTACCAATACAGTAAAGCAATTTTGTTTTATATAAGTTTTCAAAAGTTCTCGCTTGATCTCGAGGCCCTCTGTTTGCATGATTTAGGCCTCAAAGGCCTATAATAAGAATGTTATGGATATGGATGAAAAAGTTTTAAATTGGAAATGAAATTTGATAGCTGAGGTTGTATGTTCAAATGAGAAGTCCTGGTAATGCCTTGTACCCAATTTCGGCGTTGAATACGAGTAGTAAGGGGGTGTTACACAAGACGTAGATGTCATTCAAAAATAGTGGAATTCATAGCCCCGAGACATGGGTAAATGATATCCTCCTTCATCGCATTACATGGTTGATGAAAAGTAAACGCTGGCTAGCCCGCATTGTTCGGCCTTGTCATGAATGACTTATTACTATTTGATAGTAATTGACTTTCATGAAGGAAGATGTAATGGTTACCATGAAGATACCCATAGAGATTAAGGATATCTTATGAGGGTACACACCCAACATGATAGGAGTTAATAGACGAGCAATCGAATGAAAGTTGCTTTCAGAATGGTATACATTTGATGTCAGAGAGCTCAAGCACAATACTATAGTGGAATGACTTCATGACTAAATGAGTTTATAATTAATAGGAGAAAGCTGAAATTTAATTATAAGTCATTTGAGCTCTCAATTACATATGTCCAATTGTTCCTCCGCTTAGCTCATTCAAACCGTAAATGAATTGCATGTTGAATCTGTTGAAAAAAATACGGTTTGTAAAACAACGGAAAATAAATTTAGAAAAACCAGAGTTGTAATTCTTTTTTCCAAAACAAGATCTTGGTTGTGATATCTAAAGTAATAAACACTTAATCAAAATTGTGCATTTTAATTAATCTAGGATGAGCACTTCCGATCAGTAGTCTTCTCCGCTATCCCTCAAGCCTCACGCGTCTCACATGTGTGGGGCTCAAGCTTCGAATCGTAATTTTTCACAAAAATTACTGCTAGGGTAATTTTACAATTTCTCTAAACTTTTGGGTCAAGTTGTTAATCGTAAAATATTTCTAGAAATTTTCTGGAATAATCACTTAGCAAATTTTCTCTCTACAATTTTATATTGAATTCAAGTGTGAGTAAATAATGACCCAATGCTCATCTGTATATACGGAGAGTTTAGAGAGTTCAACTATGATTAAACTTAATCCTTTTAATAAAAATTAATATAATATTTATCAAGATAAATATTAAATTAAATTTAATATTAAGATAATCACTTTAATATTAAATTAATAAAATACTATTAAGATATGTATTAAATTAAAATTAATATTAAACTATTAAAATAATAATATTATTATTGAACAGCTTGTAACACCCCAAACCGGCCACCAGTATCGTTATGTAATATTTAATCGCAGTGTCACATTGAAGGTTTTTGAAAACCATGTTTTCTACTGAAAACCCTTCTGAAATTTCAAACTTCTTTGCTTTTTAAAACTTGTACAAAACCTCGGTTTATGCTGTTTATTTTCAAACGAGGTTTATTAAAAAGTTATTACCTTCAAAACCTTATTGCTGCTGAAGCTTAATTTAAAGCAAAATGTATTTATTTAAAACATGATATTTATAAATTCGAGTTATGCTAAACGTAATGTTAGAAAATACTTATTATTTTGGAAACCGTGTTCTACTTCTTCTAGCGTATATAAATCACAAATTTAAAATCCCAAATTATAAAGGCCTTATTTTCATAACCCGAACTTCAACATGCTCATTCCCAAGTAATGAGCTACTGCATTACAAACTTGTGCGCTTGTGTGGCCCTCAGTCCCTCGCAGTCCCTCAATTGAACCGTTTAACAACTGGGATTACTTGAAAGGTTAAAACGGGTGAGTTTACTTAAACTCAAAGGTGTAATCCTCTTATTAAAGAAACAACAAGATAACAAAAATGTAATCAGAGGCCTCAGCCCGAGCTTTGGGTCAAGAATTTGACATAAGGTGGGCCTGAAATAGCCATGCATGCAAAGGTGGCACTGGGCCTTTAACCTCCATCAAATTTCTGCTGGGTCTAAGCTCATATCAAATGTCACATATCACATCTATCCGCCTAAGCCTCCATCCGAATATCGCACTCAAGATATGCAATGCATAAATACCATACCAACCTTTAATTCGGCCTCCGCCCAACCCTACACACCTCGTGGGGATTAAATCGACCCACCCATCCCTACACTCTTATGTAGCACCAAGCCATGCACACTAACCAATAGTCAATCATTTTACCCCGAGGGGAAAATAGTCATTTTCACTCCTTTAGGGGTATTACTGGGCCATTCTCCACACACTGTCAGGCATTACATTACTTGCCATCTTATCTTACTGTGGGCATTACATGGCCATTCTTATTCTCTACTGTGGGCATTATGGTCATTTACTCCTGGCAGGCATTACTAGCCATTTTTACCTTACAGGCATTACATAACCATTTTACCCTAAAGTGGGCACACACGGTCATTTTGTTCTTACTGGGCATTATTGTCATTACCTTATTCTCACTGGGTATTACGATCATTTTACTCCTGGCGGGTATTACTGGGCCATTCCATTTATTTTGTCTTATTTCGGGGTCTCGTGCGTATAACGAACTTCTCCGGAAGGTCTACAACGCTTTGAGTGGACAAGGCGTGAGCATAACCTAGATGGTCATAATCTGCGGTAAATGGAGCCCAAGGCCCATTATTCGGGCCTAAAGTGGGCCCAACACGCCGTGGCCCATTTAGCCTGGGGCCCTAAATTCCGACTATACCATGGGAACTACATAGCCAAGTACAGCAAAGATTTGCCACTCTAACATGGATCTTATCCGCATGGGGCTCATTTAGCCAATTCAGCTCCACACTACCATTTGTACCAAACGAGGCCCAAGATCACGCAGAACGCTCAGAGTGGCCTCATAATCTATCACCCATGATTTGTAGGGCCTCGCTTTACCATGACGACACGAGCGATCGTGACGCCGTGGAGGCCCTCGAATGTCCGGTTTTGGCTTTTGGCTTTTTTCCGATTCATCGGCAGAGATAGTGTGATTACACACTGACGCAAGTAAATGTGTGAATGACCCACAAGTTAACTCCAACCTACATTCAATCAAGGCAATCCATTAATCACTTGTCAATCTAAGTTAATCAATCTCAATCAATTTATCAAAAACAAATTTCACCGAAAATACTTGGTCCAATGACACTTCCCTTGACTAGACTGGTCACTATTGTGGTTTGGCCCACTCTTGGATCCGCAGATTGAAAACATGCATCTCACCGCACCTCGATGTAGTGGATCACTCACGTAAAATCCCAACACCCCACACTTTACGCCGCTAAATTTGGGGGCGTGGGCCACGTGGCCCATTCTCAAATGGGCACCACATTCTTGATCCTTCTTCGTAATGGCTACTACTGCCACCATTGATATCTCTTTATGCAACATATTATCGAAACCTCCATTTCTCTTGTAGATATTTTTAGAACCCTAAGAACAAAATAAGCGTGGGCTTGGAAACACAGTTGTACAATGAAATAACTAACTTGGAAAAAAAGTTGGAAGACTTTACCAAAAATTCTCTGATGAAGATGGAATTGATTGGAATAGTTTTGGTATATTCTGCCAAGCACAATAGTGGAAAGATGATAAACCGAACGACATACAAAAGCCTTATGAAGAATTTGACTATGATTGGGCAAAGAGAGTGGAAAAGCAAGAGAAGAAGAAGATGGAGAGTAGGTTCGATTTCTGATGAAGGAGGCCTAGAGGAGAAGGATTCGTAAAAAAAGAAGCAGCAATCTAAGAGTGAGAGGAGAAAGTGATTTCGACAAAGCAAAGAAAGAAAAAGAAACTAAAAAAGGTTACCTATTCGCAATTGTAGGAAGGAAGAAAGTGAGTGGAGATTTTGGTCACTAATAGCTAAAACGTTAAAACCCAAAGGAACCCCTAATGGTAGGAATAATCCAAAAGAAACATCTCGGCACCTCTCCTTTCAACTCCACTCAAACTCGAACAAAGAATTGCCTTGCCAGGCCAAAAATGCCTCCCTCACTTCCCCTTAAATGCCGACTCTCACTAAGCCTTGTGAGTCCCAATCAGCCACAACCTCTCTACCAACCTCCCATTTTCAATTTCCTTAAATTTTCTCCCCCCACCTTCTCTCTTGATTTGCTCCTCAAATCTCCTCTCCATGACTAGTTCAAACTTCCCATTGCAGTGCAGTTTCACCCAACTCCACTTTCACTGGGCCGCATGGAACTAAATAAATATTCTTTTGTATTAAGTGATTCGAACCTCGCACTCACTCAGTACACTCCACACGCCCACTTTCCACTTTTACCAAAGAGACTTTTGTGTCATGATCACCAAAATATTTATAAAGCCTTCAAACTAAAGCCAATATTCACTTACATAAAAGGTATTTTGCTTAAAGCCTGTGTTTAAACTCAGACTCTCTCCAGCAATACCTAACTCTTCCTAAATCACTTAGCCACTAAAGCAAACAACAATTTGTGTCATTTTTCTTGCAACACATAAATATTTATGTGCAGTCTCCTAGTCGATCCCATGCTCAAGGCCCATTCTTCTAGGCCCAACTGGGCGCATTTCACCTCTTCACAAGCACACCATCTCCCAAATTTCCACCTAATAGGCATCTATGTGAATTTCACCACAAAGACGCTCCCATCACACTCATCAGCAAACAATACTTCCAGTGCAGCCCCAACCACCCAGAAACTCTCAGCCCATTGTCTATTTCATGGCCTCACTGAACCAACAGCCACATCAAGTGCCACTTCAGCGCCAACACCCCCGATATGTTTCGCTTTTGCTCTATCTATCTGTAGTTCCACTCTCTAAAGAGTCAGCCTTATTTCTTTTAACTTACCGATTTCAATTTCAAATGCAAAAGTATCTCATGCAACTATGATCTACAGACCTACAGCTACAGAATTTTCAGAGTAAGTACTCTAAAACACTTCACATATTCAAAAACAACCTTTGGAATCCAAAATTTGAAACCCATTCCATAAATGGTTTTGTAACTTGACCTGTGATACCACTAAATGTAACACTTCAAACCCACTGTAAGACGTTATGGTCAACTGGTGTGTCATATTAGCTGTTTTTTCAAAACCATGTTTCATTGAAAACCCTTTCTTGAAATTTCAAACTTATTGCCATTTAAAACTTGTACAAACCTCGCCATGCTTGTTTATTTTCAAACGAGTTTATTAAAAAGTTATTACTTCAAAACCTTTATTGCTAGTGGGTGTTTAATTTAAAGCAAATGATTTACTAAAATGTGATATTTAAAAATTGAGTTGCGAAATGTAATGTTGTAAAATACGTATTGTTTTGGAAAACCGTGTTCTACTTCTAGCGTATATAAACTGCCAAATTTAAAATCCCAAATTATAAAAGGCCTTATTACAACCTGAACTCAAACAAGCTCAATTTTAAGTAATGAGCCAAACAGAATAAAATCCCAGTGCTAGGTGGGCCCTCTCCGAGTCCCCTCGCAGTCCAACCGCCTAACGCTGGGGGGATTACTTGAAAGGTTAAAAACGGGTGAGTTTATTTAAAACTCAAAGGTGTAATCCCCTATTAAAGAAACAACAAGATACAAAATAGAGTCATGGTGGGCTTGAGCCTCAACAAGAATAAGACAAAGGTGGGCCTTAGCCCATTACAAGAACGGTGGCAATTGGGCCTTTAGCCCCCATCGCCTCAATGGGCTCCAGCCTATCAAAATGTCATATCACATCTATCTCGGCCTAAGCCCATCCAAATATCGTAATCACATATGCAATGCATAAATACCATACCTAACCCACCCTCCGCTCCCGCTCTGTCTTACACACCTCGTGGGGATTAAATCGACTCCACCCATCCCTACACTTTATGTAGCACCGGTTAAGTGCATCTAACTAATATTGCAAAGTAGTCACAAGACAATAACGCAGCAGAGCCGCGTGAATAAAGATATGTGGCAAAGCACCAAGAATGCATAATTTCCCCCATAACAGCATCCCAACCCCATGCAAAAGATGTCGGTGGCGTGTGATGCCATGCCTGGGACCGGGCCAGGCTATTCACATTTAAGTCAATCAAACCATAGCTTCACAACCATGGGCCAAATCAACAAATCATAAAGACAAGTCACTATCAATTTGAGGGAAAAATAGTCATTTTAACCTTTTAGGGGTATTACGGCCATTTTATTTATAGATATGATGATGATGGTGCACGGAGGAATTATGTCATTTTACCCTTAAGGTGGGTATTACGGCCATTTTACCCTATAGAGGCATTACAATATCATTTTACCCTACTGCAGGCACATTGGCCATTTTACCCTAAGGAGGGCATTACGGCCATTTTATCTCTACGGGGCATTGATGGCATTTTACCCTAAAGGGGCATTACTAAGTTAGTTTTGGTCTCATGGGGGCATTACGGCCATTTTACTCCTACGGGGGCATTACGGTCATTTGCATCTCACAGTGGCATTACAAACTATTTAATTTATGGGGGCACATGGCTATTCTTACTTGGTTTCGTGGTCCTTGCAGCATGAACACCCTCTCCAGTTATCTACAATAGTGATGGGTTGGTATAACCTAGATGGTCATACCCGTAAAGCAATATGCAACTGAACGGCGCACACTG